>PVKP010035240.1:0-23482 GCA_004027715.1 Plecturocebus donacophilus | reverse complement strand
ATATATAATCTATAGATATCTATATTATATATATCTATAATATAGATATATATATAATAGATATCTATAGATTATATATTTATATATAATATATATATATTTTATATATTGATATATTTATATATAGATATAACTATATATCTATATATTTTTTATATATTATGTATAAGTCTGCATAAGTTGCCATGCCCACATGCCTGGTGCTCCTTGTGGCAGACATCGGGGCTGGGGTAACACTAGGGGCTGAGGGGGTGGGCAGTGCTCAAACAGGAACATGTTTGGGAACCTAAAAGAAGCCCACACTGTCAGGGGCATCGAAATGAAAGCTGCATTCCTTGGGAACTTACTAGAACATTCCAGCCCCACCCCTGACCTGAGCTTCTTCAGAGAATCCTTCCCCACTGGAGACATGGTCCCTTCAGGAGGGCAGTGAGAAGTTTTGCCAGCTGCAAGTCTCCTGGATCAGCTCATAACTCAGAACATCTTGTCCCCAACGAGCTGGCAGGGGTGCTGGCCCAAGGCAGGGGTTGCTACCATATTTAACCAGATCGATTATGCATCAGTGTCTGGGTGGGTTCATGAAATGTTCTCCGGACCCCCTGCCCCTCCCCTCAGCCTTCCCCCACATCCCCCAAAGTAAGGAAAATTATTTTTCATAAAGTTCAAATACGAAGAAGCTGTTTTGAATTTAGCAGGAAAAAGTGTATAATATATAATGTGTATATATTATATAATTATATATTTATATTTTATATATATTATATAGAAATACATATATTTCATATATATATATGTATATGTAGGAAATGTGATATACATACACACACACACAAACACACACCATGGAATACTATGCAGCTATAAAAAAGAACAAGATCATGTCCTTTGCAGGGAGATGGATGGAGCTAGAGGCCATTATCTTTAGCAAGCTGAAGCAGGAACAGCAAACCAGATACTAAATGTTCTCACTTATAAGTGGAAGCAAATGATGAGAACACATGGACACACAGAGAGGAACAACACACACTGGGGCCTTTTGGGAGTTTGAGGGTGGGAGGAGGGAAAGGATCAGGAAAAATAACTAATGTGAACTAGGCTTAATACTTGGGTGATAAAATAATCTGTACAACAAACTCTCATGACACAAGTTTACCTATGTAACAAACCTGCACATGTACTCCTGTACTTAAAAGGTTTGTTTTTTTTAAAAAAGAAAGCAAATGCAAACATGGCTATTTACCAGTGCCATACTCCTTTAACAAGCTTCATCTGATTTTTCTCCCCATCTTTATCCTCTTCGATGCAGCATTATTTTCAGAAAAACATTTGAATAAAATCTGGAAACAATGCTGAGACTTTGGAAATAAAAACAATTTTCTCATCTCATTGAAAGCCTAATAAAAGTGCTTTCTTTTTAAAAGAGATATAAATGGGAAAAGGTAACTTTTTTAGAAACTATTTTAAAGTAATAATATAAGATAATTAGACTATTTTCTAGGAAAAGCTTTATATAAAGGCCATTTTGTTATTAACAAATAATAAAATTAATGTCATTATTTTTGTCTTTGTCTTTCTTCCAAAGCTGTCATAATGCACTTTTTAAACTAACTCACCATGTATAGATTTTCTCCTAAATTGCTTGTCAGTTGCCTCTAACTTTTAATCTACGAAATAAAGGTTTGGCACTGTAGTTAGTTCAATATGTACATATTTATTAAAGCTATAATGGTACAATTTTGTTTATTGTTTTTATACTTAACTAGTGAATCTTAGTTATTTAGGTCAACTAACTAGGTATTTTCTCATAGGCATAATATCTATATCTATGAATCTTAACTGGCAGTTGTCTCAGTGAAAATCATAGTTTTGAAATAGCTTTGTTTAATTTAATGTCTGTATCTCTTACCATTTCCAGGAAGCTAAGCCTTCTGGGAAAGAATACCAAAGAGAAAAAGAACCAGCATTTTCAGGCTAAAGCTTATCTCTCTTTAGTGACATGATAAAATCACTAAGGTACAGAACTGCTATGATATGAATATCCCCTTTAAAACTCATGTTGAAATTGGATTGCCATTGTAATAGTATTAAGAGCTGGCACCATTAAGAGGTGATTATGCCATGTAGGCTTTGCCTTTGTGAATGGATTAAGACTAAAGTGAATTAGTTATCATGCGAGTGGATTCCTGATAGAAACAGTGAATTCAGCTAAAATTTTTGTCCTTGTCTTGTGTGCTCTCTTGCCATGTGATGCCTTCTGCTATGTTATAACACAGCAAGAAGGTCCTCACCAGATAAAACCCTTTCAATCTTCCCAGCCTCCAGAACTCCAAGAAATAAATCTCTTTTAAGTTACTCAGTCTTTGGTATTCTGTTATAGCAGCAGCAAACAGACTAAGACAAGAACCTACACTTCCTTACTCAAATTAACTGTAATGACTTAAGTGTATCAACCTCTGGTTCTTCAGAATCATCACTGATTTTATGGAAAGTAGTATAAAAGCAGGTATATGCAAGGGTTGTAAAGGTGTCACCTTATAGATGGATCTCTGTCTTTTTCAGAATGAGAAGCTTCACCCAGTTGCCCTTAACACACTATATTATGAGACTTCATTTTTGTACTATAATTACATAATTTATGCTGGTCCCTCTGATGAACTGTTTTAACAGTCTATATTTTTATGTTCCTGAGGCATATGTCAATGGTTTTCTTCGTACTTAGCAGAATACTGAATGATGAACTAGTATTCACTTAAGTTTCTAAGTAAGTATATTTGTTTGCATAGAAGTCTTCCAGCTATAATATTCAGAAATTCAAACATTCTCAGTTCACTATTACACTTATATTGTTAATAATCTTTTCTGGTGAAAAGGAACATTTGACTGATGACAAAAGGGCTTATTAATTTTTCTGCATGTGAAAGCTTTGACTTCCTATTTAGAAAACTTAATATCTTGGCTCTTCCAAACTTGTTGGTAGTCATCATCCTTGTTTAGGCTTATTTTGGAATTGAATAAGATATGCTTCACTACAAACTGCCAGCAGCGTCTGCCTTTTAACTTCAAGAAAATTTCAACCAACATGATTTCCAACAGTTAAACCCAAACGTATCTTTTTGTTGTTTAACTTTGTTGTCTAAGGCAACATTTGCTCAAATTGGCAGGAATTCTGTTCATCTCATTTTTCTTAGCCAAATATGTCAGCAGTTCTCCATTTTGTCCTTCAATTATTCTCCATACTTGAAAGAGATAAAGCCAATTGGCAGTCGTGTGTCTGGTTATTTTTCCACTGCGGGGCTTAGTAGTCTCTCACAAAAATAGAAACCCAGACAGCAACTTTTAACATCTCATTCATATGTCAATATGGAAACTGAAGGTTTTACCTTAAACTCCCAGAAAGCAAGCACTATGGTTATATGGACAAATGTAATACTCAAACACCAGGTTGATTTTTAAAGACTTGATCAACTAGCCAGTTATTTAGTTCATACTCTGTCAGACAGATAATCATTACAAATATTTATCCAAATAATTGAACTCTAAATTGACTACATAGAAAGTTTTCTCCATAATGTATAGAGCCAGAATTTTATATTAAACTATAGAATCATACAATGTAAGATAGTAAAGATAGGCTAACTAATATTAAAAAAAATCCCAAAATCTCAGTGACTTAGCACAGTGAAAATATTTCACTGAGTCATATTTCAATGAGTGTCGGTTGTGGGAGAAAGAGTCACATTTCACTCCATTCAATTATTGGGGGACCTGGGCTCCTTTCCTCTTGGGCTCTCCCTTTTTCTGGATCCACAGAGTACTCTCTATTAAGCCGAAATATAGAAAAAAGCTCAAGAGTTAAGGGGGAGTATTTTTTTTTTTTTTTCAGATGGAATCTTTCTCTTGTTGCCAGGCTGGTGTGCAATGACACAATATCAGCTCACTACAACCTCTGCCTCCCAGGTTCAAGAGATTCTCCTGCCTCAGCCTCCTGAGTAGCTGGGATTATAGGCACCCACAACCATGCCCAGCTAATTTTTGTATTTTTAGTAGAGACAGGATTTCACCATGTTGGCCAGGACTGTCTCGAACTCCTGACCTTGGTGATCAGTGCTTGGACTCCCATAGTGCTGGGATTATAGGCCGTGCCTGGCCTAAAGGGGAGTATTTTAAAGTTCAGATCTGAATTGCATTACGTCACTTTCAGAGACATTCTATTGTTCAAACTTTGGCCACATGTATCTCTTAATTGCCAGGCAAGCTGGAAACTAGTTTTAACTATGTGCCTAAGAGGAATGAAAACTAGCTTGATAAATGCTTAGCACTGTTTGCCACAAATGGCACCATATAAAAATAGGACTTTCTTGAATATTATTTGTTTACATTTTTGGGATGGTGATAGAAATAATGATAGTGAAAATGACCAGTGCCAAGAAAGTCTATCAGGTTGGGATGAAGAAAATGATACTCACACTTCAGATTCACTGACAAACTATTTAGAAAAGTATATTAAACATCTTAATTTGGCTTATAATACACTCTCATCTGTCTGAAAACTTGTTATCCAAGTTTTTAGCATAGTTGCTAAATATATTTCTTCTTCTCAGCTTTTAATGCATTTCTTTACATTGCAGCACAAATGAGTATTATCTACAATACATTACCTTCAATAATGCTTCATGTGTGTATAGCATTTTAACCGTCACATTTTCCAAAATCTATATAAAATTTGGGAAATAGGTATCATTATCCTTCTTTAAAGGAAGATTCAATCATAGATCAGCGTCACAGAATCTAACAGAGTAAGAAGACCAGCTTGGAACTAACAGTTTCTAGAATTCAGTGTGTCTTAAAAAATAAAATATATATATATATATATATATATATATATATATATGTATATGGCTCCTCTTATCAACCTTTACACCATAAGAAAATGGAAATAAAAGGGAGTAAGCATCAAATTTACTAGTCCATTATACCCCCATTTTCTAGATCTAGTAAGTAAACATGAGGAATTTTTATTGGCTAAATTAAGATTGGAGGCTTACTTGTATTTTATTCCTTCTGTAAACAGTCTTACAATGGTAGTGATACAGTGACTATAAGATGACACTATTCCCTCAAAATCTTCTTGTCCACATGAAAAAAGAAGGTAATTTTCCAGAAGCATGAAGGAAAAAACATTTTAAACATTTTGTTCAATTCAGGCTTAAAGACCCCGAAAACCTAAGTAAATAGTTTGGATCAGCATTTAAATTTAATATTCCACCTTACTCCTTTGAAGATCACCTATTTATAGTTTGGAAGAGAACACACAAGGGGCATTCAAATCTAATACTGCATAAAACATTTTCTGAAAGTAAGTCTACCCACCAGATCTCTCACTGAAACATAATATTTTTGTAGATGTAAAAGTATGTATCATTTTAATTTTGGGGGAACAAATTGTCATCTTGCAACAAAAGACTTGCAAATAAATTCTTACTTAGGTGGAAATAAACATGCTTACCATCAATAGGGGAATTAGATTAAAAAAGATATAGGGAAGAATTATCTTCATGCCCACCCAATGTGAGATGAGTTTCAGCTGGACCCAATAGCAGTAGTCAAAAACCAACATGACAAGAAACAGAAAAAGGAATGAAAACTTGGACTGCAATACTGCCCACACACAGAGCTGCAGTGGAAAGAATCACCAAACTCATTGGAATCTGACAGCTGGGAATCAGCAGATGCTTTCTTGTTCATGTTTTCTTTGAAGACTGTTTTTCTTATCCCACATTATAAAATTATGAACATATTAAAAGAATTTGTGTTATTTGCATTCAAAGAGCTACTGGAAAGTACGGAAAGAAATAAAAGCAATAAACATTAACAGGAAGGTTACATTTCTTTTGTCATTATCATTAAAAATTATGTATAGTATATTATAAAATAAAAGCCATAATGCAGAAAATATTTTTTATTAATTAGTAAGATGTCATCTATTTTTTACTTAAGTAAAAAGGGAATCTGATTTATTCACTTATCTGTAATTATAAATTTTATATGTTAAACATTGGTGACTGATGACTACTGTGATTAATAATGTAATGGAATTTTTTTTATTAAATTGCAAATATAGATTTCTTCTTCTTTGTATTCTCTCAGAAAATAGTATTGAACATTTCACATAGCAAAACTCAATATATAGTTGTTATAATCAATAATAATCAACATAAGAATAATAACAGTGACTGTGGCTTGGACAATCATTCTGTTTTCAGTGTAATGATTTCAAGGCCAATTCATCATTTGGAGACTTGTATGGAGCAAGATGTTATATCTAAAAGTTTTAAAACTCATTTGAATTATATTAACACGTCAAAATCTTTGTTTTTAAGAAGTTTTTAATTTCAACAAATATTTGTCTTAGGAAAAAAAATCAGCAAATAAAAATACAAGTTTCTTATAAAAGTATTTGTTATGTTAAGATACACTACCAACTATAACTTGTTTCAGTCAGAAATCTCTGGAAAACAAGAAGAAGAATGCCATCTCAAGAACTGCTGCTACATGTCATTGAGAATATAGCGGGGTAAGGACATACAAAAACACCTCCTTCATAAAAGCAACAAGAACACTGAAAAAAACATTTAAATTTTACTCTTTCGAACTCTAGAAATTAACCAAAGGCTTGCAACAACCTGAAGATTATTCACTCAAGTAAAATAGCTAAATCTCTGTAAGGACAGTGAACTCTGTGGCGTTTATGTTGTCCTTGTCCCATCCCACTTTCCCAGTCCTTTGAGAATCTTAAAAACCAAGCTCCCTGCAGTCATGGTGAAAGCCAGCAGCCTCAGAGAAATGGGACAGTAAAATAAATAAAGGACTGGCGCTGCTCCGACACCCTCTTCCCTGACAACTGTCATTTCACCTATCAGTAGTTCCCTGAATAATTCCACTCAAAATCGTGTCTTTATTTATCCTTTTATAGAATTAATGCATGAGCATGGAAATATTCAAAAGGCTTATATTTATTTGACTCAACTCAGAACTCAACCAGTAGCAACAGCCTTTTTCCTGGGGCATTTGTCCAAAACAATCAGTGGCAGTAGTTTAACATTATAACTAAAGTTTTGATAACATGTGAGACAAAACAAGTGGACCAAAACATACAAAAAGAAAAGCTGGGGAAGGAAATGTCCATAGGAGGTTTTAAAAAGTTTTGAAATATTCCCCAGAATCCAAAACGCCACTTACAAATTGGTTTATCTACATCCCTGAGAAGGCCCTATGTTTTCACTTCTGAGTTTGAGGCCTTGTGTAATCAGGAAGTGAGAACTAAGAGAGTTGTATACTGCCTACCTGACACTAAAGGCAAGCCCCACCACACACACAGAATCCCTCAGCAAAGACTGGGAGACTTATTGATTTCAGACATTTAAGTAAATCTCTATCTAATTATCAGTTGGTTGCTAATAAGTAAAGATTTTAATGGCCACATATGACAGAATACAGATTTTACAGAATTAGTCAGAAATGAATTAAACAAAACAGAACAACAGCAACAGAAACTAACCCTAGGGATAGGAGAAATCTGATTTCCAGAGTTGCCACATTGTATCATCTAAATGTCCAGTTCTCAATAATTATCACAGAATATGCTAAGAAACAAGAAAGTATAGGCTATATACAGGAGTGAAATGGTATGATAGAAACTCTATGTGAAGAATCCCAGATGTTGTATATACTAGAAAAGATGTCTAGTCTAAAATCAGCTATTTTAAATATTTTCAGAAAGCTACCGGGAATAAACAATGTCTCATCAAATAGAAATTATCAGTACAGAGATAGGATGTTTTAAAAAGAAACAAAGTTCTGAGTTGGAAAGTAGAATAACTGCAAAGAAAACTTTAGTAGAGGGACTCACTAGAAGAATCAACTGGAAGAAGGATCAGTAAACTTGAAGAGAGTTTAATCAAGATTATCCAGTCTGAAGAACAGGAAGAAAGAAGAGCGAAGAAAAATCAATAGAGCTTCAGAGTCCTATGGGACACCATCAAATTTATCAATATATGTACAGTGAGAGTCAAAGAGGGGATAGAAAAATGACAAAGAAAATTTGAAAAATTAAGCCAAGTCTTCCAAAATTGATGCCAAACATCAGTCTACACATCCAATCAGCACAGGTAAATCAAAGTACAATAAACTCGAAGAGATCCACACCTAAAAGTATCAGAAGCAATAACAATGAAAACAACAAAAGAGAAGAAGCTCAACATATACAAGAAATCCTCAATAGTATTGCTATGATTTGAATGTTTGTGTCCCCTCCAAAATTCATGCTCAAACTTAATCTCCAGTGCAACAGTATTAAAAGGTGAAATAATATGTGAAGTCTTTTAGGAGGTGATACTGGCCATTAGAGCTCTGTCGTCATAAGGGAATTAGTGCCTTATGTAACAACTGGAGGGAACTAGTTTGTCTTTTTTAGTCCTTTCATTTTTTTCACATGTGACGATGTAGCAACAAGGCCCTCATCAGACATCAAATGTCAACACTTTGATCTTGTACTTCTCAAGCATCCAGAACAGTAAGAAATACACTTCTTTATTTTTTTATTATTATTTTTTTTTACAAATTACCCAGTATCAAATATCTATTTACAGCAGCATAAACAGACTAACACAATTAACATGAGAAATTAAGTTAATTTCTGATTAAAAAAAAAAAGACATGGAGTCCTAAAGGTAATGAAATGACATTTTCAAAGTGCCTAAAGAAAAAACTGTCAACCAAGTATTCTCCATATGTTAATACTGTCCTTCAAAAAAAAAGAGGGAAAAATTAAGACATTCCCATATAATCAAACACTGAGAAACTTTGTCATTAGAAGACCTATGCTATAGGAAACACTAAAGATAGTTCTTAAGGCTAAAACGAAATTACTGGAAACAGTAACTCATATCCGCATCCAGAGATAAAGAAAACCAGTGAAACAGATTGCATAGATATAAAAGACAGTATAGATGATTTTTTGTTTCTATTATTTATCCCATCTGATTTAAAATAGTATAAAAAAACTATAAATCTGTGCTGATGGGAATACTGTGTATAAAGATATAGTTTGTATACAATAATAATTTGCTCCTATACGATCCCATTTCCTTTTATTTATATAAATTATATTTATATTTTTATGTTTTACATTTTATATTTACATAAATAAGAGGAAATGGGACTCTACAGGAGCAAAGTTTTTATAAAATTAAAATTAAGTATACAAACTAGATTATAAATTTAGGTATTAATAATTCTGCAAAAATAGATACCAAAAGAAACTGCAAGGGAATTAAAATACTACATTAGAAAAATCCTATTTAACACAAAAAGCAGTAATAAACTAATAAAGGAACAGAAATTACATAAGACATATATTAAATAACAAAATAGCCACCATATATTCTACCTTATCAGTAATTACATTAAGTTTGAAAAACATGATTCAACTGCATGCGAACTATAACAGACATTTTAAAATTCAAAGACAAAATTACATTGAAAGTAAAAGAATAGGAAAAGATGTATAGTACAAGCAGTAACCAAAAGAGAACTGGAGTAGTGACTATACTACTATCAGATGAAATAGACTTAGAACTATTATTTTAAAAAGATTAAATAATTGTAATTTAATTTTAATTAATTTAAATTTATAAAAAGGATATTTTATAATAAATGAGTCAATCCATAAAGAAGATATGACTGTCACAATTATGTATACAATCATCATGATCAAGGACCTCAAAATATGTGAAGCAAAACTGACAGAACTGAACAAGAAATACACAATTCAACAATAGATGAAGACTCTAATACCTCACTTTCAATAATGAACAGAACAACTAGACATAATATTAAAGAAGCAGAAAACTTGAATACCACTATAAATCAGATAGATCTCAATTATATTTGTAGAACACTCCACAGAACAGCAGCAAAATATGTATTCTTCACAAGTTCTGTGAACTAGGTTCACCATGAGCCAGTTACCAATTCCAAAAGGGGAGAACTCCTATTATGTGGAGAATAACAAAGACCATCACAATGTCAACTACCAGAACTAAAATTTGAAACACTTCTGTACACTACATCTTGGGCTGTAATTTCTATCACTTGCAGAAATCCAATGAGATAGAACACTCATACAAATTAAGAGAAGCAACTCAGTTACTCACAGATAGGTAGCAAGGGACAGCAGAAGCTATGAATTATGGCAAGTCAGTCCCTAAGTCTTGGAAAAGCTACCCTGGGTGGTGGACTGAGTCTCTACAAGTGCCCACATCTCACTGCAGCTGAGGAACCCCAACAGCACTTTTCTCTGTGTTTTGTACTACAGAGACAAGTTAGATTACTGGACTAAAACATTATAGGATATCCTGTTCTAGGAGGAACAGAAATAGAGCCCAGATTGTTCCAAACAGTTTCTCCTTATCTCAGGGTGCTGTGTTCTTGGCATATTCTATAGCTATTCTGAAAATTACAAGTGAGTTGTTAGAAAGAGCTGGGTCAGCCAAGATTACACAGAGCCTTGTCCTGCAAATCAACATGAAGCATTCTTCAGGACAGACTATATATTAGTCTCCAAAATAAATTTCAATAATTTCAAAAGAACTGAAATTAAAGTATGTTTTATGACCATAATGTAATGAAATTAGAAATTAATAGAAGCAAAGTAAGCAAATTCATTAATAAGCAAAAATGAAACAACATAATCCTACACAACCAATTGATCAGAGAAGACACCACAAGGGAAATTAGAATGTACATTGAGATTAAATATTAATAAGCCCACAAGATACCAAAGTGTATAGAATGTAACCAAAGCAGTATTTAGAGAGGAATTTAGTTATAAAAATGTATTTTTAAAAAATAAAACCTCAAATTTACAACCTGTTAACATATGCAAGTCAATAAACATGATACATCACATAAACAGAATTAAAACCAACAAAAAAATCACATTATCATCTCAATAGACACAAAAAAAGCATTTGACAAAATCCAGGATCACTTTATGATTAAAACCCTCAGCAAAATTGGCATAGAAGGTGTGATGGTTAATACTGAATGTCGACTTGATGTGAGTGAAGGATGCAAAGTATTGTTCCCAGGTGTATTTGTGAGAGTGTTGCCAAAGGAGATTAACATTTGAGTCAGTGGACTGGGAGAGACAGATATACCCTCAGTTTGGGTGGGTACCATCTAATCAGCTACCAGTGTAGCTAGAATAAGGCAGGCAGAAAAATGTGGAAGGACTAGACTTGCTGAGTCTTTTGGTCTTCATCTATCTCACATGCTGGATGCTTCCTGCCCTCGAACATCAGACTCCAAGTTCTTCAGGTTTTGGACTCATGGACTTAAACCAGTGGCTTATCAGGCAGTCTCCGACCTTTGGTCACACACTGAAGGCTGAACTGTCAACTTCCCTACTTTGTGGAAGGAATGTTTGGGGACTCTGACTGATCCACCACTGGCTTCCTTTCTCCTCATCTTGCAGATGGCTTATCATAGGACTTCAATTTGTGCTTGTGGGAGTCAATTCTCCTTAATAAACTCCCTTTCATATACACATATATCCTATTAGTTGTGTCCCTCCAGAGAACCCTGACTAATATAGAAGGGACATACCTTAATGTGATAAAAGCCATCTGTGACAAATCCACAGCCAACATAGTACTGAAAGGAAAAGAGTTGAAAACATTCCCCTTCAGAACTGGAACAAGACAAGGATAACCACTCTCTCCACTCTTTCACACACTACTGAAAGTTCTAGCCATAGCAGTGTGACAAGATGAATCAAGGCCATTCAAATTCGTAAAGAGGAAGTCAAACTGTCATTGTTTGGTGATGTAATTGTATACCTGGAAAACCCTAGAAACTCCTCCAAAAAGCTCCTAGAACTGATCAATGAATTCAGCAAAGTTTCAGGATACAAAATTAATGTACACAAATCCATAGATCTACTATACACCAACAGTGACCAAATGGAGAATCAAATCAAGAACTCAAATTATTTTACAATAGCTGCAAAAAAATAATAAAATACTTAAGAATATACCAACTAAGGAGGTGAAAGACTTCTATAAGGAAAAATACACAACACTGCTGAAAGACATCATAGATGACACAAATGAAAACACATCCCATGCTCATGGATGGGTAGAATCAATATTGTGAAAATGGCCATACTGCCAAGAGCATTCTTCAGATTCAATGCCATTCCCATCAAAATACCACCATCATTCTTTACCAAACTAAAAAAAAAAAAAATCCTAGAATACATATGGAGCCAAAAAAGAGCCCTCATAGCTAAAGCAAGACTAAGTGAAGAGAACAAATCTGGAGGTATCCCATTACCTTACTTGAAGCTATACTATAAGGCCATAGCCATCAAAACAGCATGGTACTGGTATAAAAATAGGCACATAGACCAATGGAACAGAATAGAGAATCCAGAAATAAAGCCAAATACTTACAGCCAACTGATCTTCAACAAAGCAAACAAAAAAGTAGGGAAAGGACACTCTATATAACAAACAGTGCTTGCAAAATTGGTAAGCCACATGTAGAAGAATTAAACTGGATCCTCATCTCTCACCTTATACAAATATCAACTCAAGATAGATCAAAGACTTTAAGACCTGAAGCCATAAAAATTCTAGAAGATAATGTCAGAAAAAACCCTTGTAGACATTGGCTTAGGCAAAGACTTCATGACCAAGAACCCAAAAGCAAATGAAACAAAACAGAGATAAATAGATGAGACTTAATTAAACTAAAAGGCTTCTGCACAGCAAAGGAAACATTCAGCAGAGTAAACAGACAACACACAGAGTGGGAGAAAACCTTCACAGTCTGTACATCTGACAAAAGACATATCCAGAATCTACAAGGAACTCAAATTAGCAGGAAAAAAAATCCCATCAAAAAGTGGGCTAAGGACATGAATAAACAATTGTCAAAAGAAGATATACAAATGTCCAATAAGCATATAAAAAATGTTCAACATCATTAGTGATAAGGGAAATGCAAGTAGAAACTAAAATGCAGTATCACCTTACTCCTACAAGAATAGCCATAATCAAAAAAATCACAAAATAATATATGCTGTCAGGGATATGGTGAAAAGGGAACAATTTTACATTGCTGGTGAAAATGTAAACTAGTACAACCACTATGGAAAACTGTGGAAATTCCTTAAACAACTAAAAGTACAACTACATTTGATCCAGCAATCCCACTACTTTCCCAGAGGAAAACAAATCATTGTATAAAAAAGATACTTGCGCACACATTTATAGCAGCACAATACACAACTGCAAAAATACAGAACCAGCCAAAATGCCCATCAATCAATAAGTGCATAAATATAATTTCTTTATCCACCAGCAGGAAGGGATGAAGGGGACAAGGATTGGAAAACTACCTATTGAGTACTATGTTCACTACTTGGGGGATGGGTTTACAAGAAGCTCAAATTCCAGCATTAAGCAACAGATCAATGTAATAAACATGTACACGTAAAAAAAAAAAGTTAACAACCTAATTTTCTACCTTAAGAAAATGGAAAAAGAAAAGCAAAGTAAACTCAAAGCAAGCAGAAATAAATGAAATAAAGAATAGAAAAATAATAGAGAAGATTGAGGAAACCTGTTCTTTGAAAGTGAGAAGTCTGGGTAATAGCCAAAAACTTTTGTATTTTTTTTTTTAAGGCAGGCAAAGGCTTTTACTGGCAGGCCTAAGAAGATAAAGCTGCCCTCTTGCTTCCCCGAATTTTGTGCACAGCTGGTGTATTGCAATCTCTGATGAGAGTTACAGTCAAGAACTAAGACCTCCCTGGCCAATTATGCTTTTACTTATGTCAGTATTCCTAGACTGGGCCCCCATTCAGAGGTCTCTTTATCTGGAGCCTTAGCAGAGGCCCTCTTTTGAGTACTTCTGTAGAGATTCCTTATTGGGGAAAGGAGGGAAGAAACTCTAAAGATACTTTTTCTCACTCTGCCTGAATACTCGGTACTTTTCCACTCCAAGTCCCTTGCTTTCACCTGGCTCCTCGGTCCATAAAACTGGAAGATACTTTTGTTCAGGGTCCTCTCAATATTGAGATCATCTCGACATCTGTGCAGATCCATCTGACAATTGACCAGTGGCATTTAGTGGGAGGAAATAAACTGGAGGTGGGTAAGGAGATCAGGAATCAGTGCTTTCTCTGGTTTAGTGACTTGCTTAATACTATTTTGGTGATTAAAGGCTTAACTATTAATATTACATTTATTTTGCTTATTGTCTTAATTGACTACTCTAACAACTAGCAGCTCACTTCTTTGCAGCTCATCCGAGTTCCTAACAAAAAGCACATCAGAACTGAAAAACCTTTAGCTAGACTGACCAAGAAAAACAAAAGGGAGTACTCAGTTTATTAAAATCAAGTATGAAAGAGGGAGCTGACATTATAAATTTTTTTAAAGATTATAAGATAATAAAACCAACAATTGTATATAAATAAATTAGATAACCTAAATGAAATAAACAAATTCATTAAAAGATACAAACTACTAAAACTGACTCAAGAAGAAATAAAAAATCTGAATAGACCTATAACAAATAAGACATTAAATCTGTAATCAAAAAGTTTCCCACAAAGAAAAGCCCAGAATCAGAAGGCTTCACCAGTGAATTCTACCTAATGTTTAAAGGAGAATTAACAGCAATATTTCAAAAAATCTTCCAAAAAATGTAAGAATACTTTTCAACTAATTTCACAAGTCCTGTATTAAACTGATATCAAAAACAAAGACATCACAAGAAAAGCAAACTGCAGACAACATTCTTTATGAATATAGAAGCAAACTCTCAACAAAATAATAGAAAACAAACCTACCAACACATAAAAAGGATTATACAATATGACTAAGTGGGATTTATCCCAGGAATGCAAGTTTGGTTCAACATATGAAAATCAATCAATGTAATTGTTGGAAATAGATAATCAGGGCCACAAAGAAAAATTAGCACTGAGACAAAGGATCCTTCAGCAATACAATTTTTACTTCCTGGCTGCAGGAAGGGTACTCTCACTAGCCATCTTGCCATGAGAGGGGCATCTATTTCTAACAGTAACACACCAATTAGATTAGATAATCTTAATATATACCTTAAAAGCATTTGACAAAATTCAACTCCAATTTATAATGAAAAACACTCAACACACTAGAAATAGAAGGAATTTTTCTCAGCCTGATAAAGAAATTGTATAAGCCCATAGCAAATGTATATTTAATGGTGAAATACTGAATGCTTTCTCCTAGAATTAAAAACAAAGTGAAGATATCCACTCTCATCACTTCTATTTAGTATTTTACTGGAAGTTGTAGCCAGGGTAATTAATCAAGAAAGAGAAAAGAAAGTCTTCCATATTGGAAAGGAAGAAGTAAACAGACTGGGCATCTCTCAAGCAAAAATCCAAAATCCAAATGCACTAAAATCCAGAACTTTTTGATTACTAACATGATGCCACAACAGGAAATATTCACACCTCATCTCTTGTGATGGATCACAGTCAAAATGAAGGCACATAATACACAGTTTATTTAGCATCCCCAAGGGAACTTCACAGCTCTCTTAAGTTGTGATGTCTTTTCCAGGCATGCCCAGACTTCCCCTTGCAAGCGTGCCCACAAAGGTTAATAAAATGGCAGATGTGCAGGTTAGAAGCACCAACAGTAGGTTCCTCACAATGGCCTGTGTGGAGCTAAGACCTACATACGTTAATCATTGTGTTTTTGTTGTTGTTTTGCTTATTCTCTGCTCTGTGGAGAAAAGATAATGCTGAAAATGTCAAAAAGGCTTGTAGATAGCCCTATGGGTAACAGTAATAAGAAAAAGAGAAAGTCTCATTTGTCTATTTTTTTGTTGTATTTGCTTTTGATGTCTTAATCATAAATTCTTCACATAGGCCAATGTCCAAAAGTTTTTCCTAGGTTTTCTTCTAGGATTTTTAACAGATTCAGGTCCCACATTTAAGTCTCTAGTCCATTTTGAGTTAATTTTTGTATGTGGTAAAAGATGAATCCAGTGTCATTCTTCTGCATATGACTAGTTTTTCCAGCACCATTTAATTAAACTAAAGAGCTTCTGCATAGCAAAAGAAATAATCAACAGAGCAAACAGAAAACCTAGAGAAAGAGAGAAAGTATTTGCAAACTGTGCATTCTGACACAGGTCTAATATCCAGAATCTATTAAGAACTTAAATCAACAAGAAAAAAACAAAGAACCTCATTAAAAAGTGGGCAAAGGACATAGACATTTCTTAAAAGAAGACATACAAGCAGCCAAGAATCATGAAAAAATGTTCAATATCACTAATTACCAGAGAAATGCAAATTAAAACCATAATGAAATGCCATCTCACACCAGTCAGAATGGCACTAGAGTCAAAACATAACAGATGTTGCCAAGGGGATAGAGAAAAAGGGAATGCTTCTACACTGTTGGTGGAAATATAAATTAGTTCAAACCCTATGGAAAAACAGTATGTAGATTTCTCAAAGAACTAAAAATAGAGCTACCATTCAACATGGCAATTACACTACTGAGTATCTACCCAGAGGAAAATAAATCATTCTAACAAGAACATTCTATCAAGAAGACACCTGCACTTGTATGTCTAAGGCAGAATTATTCAAAATAGCAAAGTCATGGAATCAACCTAAGCATCAATCAACAGTTAACATTTAGGTTGATTTCATACTATCTGTCTATCTATCATTATCTACCAACCTACCTACATACACACACACACACACACACACCACATTTTTAATCCAAACAAACTGTTACGAAATGTATTCCACGCTATATGTGTGCATACATATTGGTCTATGTTGACTGACACCACAGTTGATTCCATGGTATATATATCGACCATATATTTAATCCAATCAACTGTTATGGATTGCATTTCATGATGTGTGCATTTATGATGGAGTACTACAGCCATAAAAAGGAATGAGATTATGTCCTTTGCTGCAACATGAAGGTAGAGGCCACTATCCTAAGTGACATTACTCAGCGAAAAAAGTCAGATATTTCTTGTTCTCACTTATATGTGGGAGCTACATCAATAGATACGCATGGGCATAAACATGAAAATAGGTGATGGAGATACCAAATGTGGGGAGGGTGCGAGGGAGATGAGGGTTAAAAATTACCTATCAGGTACTCTGTTTACTATTTGGGTGGCGGGTTTACTAGAAGCCCAAACCTCACCATTATGCAATATATCTATCCAACAAACCTGCACATGTACTTCTTGAGCCCACAATAAATAAAATAACAAAAAAGGAAAAGTCTAAATTAGTGTATGTATTGTTCTTAATTTTATGATAAGTCCCTATTGACTGGTTTATATAAACTTGACTAGTAGCATCCAGAAATTATTTTAAAGAGCATGAGAAAGCATTGTTGTTTACAGCACAGAAAATCAGACTACTGGCGAAACTGGGCAGTGGTGTAAATGTAAAAATGCCTTATAGAAGTACGGTGTCACAATGACCACCATATATAACCTGAAGAAACAGAAGGATAAACTGTCAAAATTCTATGCTGCAAGGGATAAACAGAAGAAAAATAGAAAAACACTACATAATGCTAAAAATGAAGATTTTGATTACATGCTGAAGGAGTGAATTTATCAGCATTGCAGCAAACACATGACAATAGTATGTTGATATGGAAACAAAGATCTATCGCAATGAACTGAAAATTGAAGGGATTGTAGATATTTAACAGGCTAGTCGCAATAATTTGAGAAAAGTCATAGCATTAAATTTTTAAACTTTTGTGGTGATAAAGCATCTGCTGATTATGAAACAGCCAAGAAATTCAGTAACAAGTTTGCCAAGGTCATTGCTTGTACAAATCCAATGCCAGAAAAAGTTGCTTCGTAAAGACACTGATTACAATGTCCCATAAGTTTGGTATGTTGTGTGTCCGTTTCTGTTTGTTTCAAGAAATTTTAAAATTTATCTTTATATTTCTTCTTTTAATCATTAATTGTTCAGAAGTGTGTTATTTAATTAACACATACTTGTGAATTTTTCAATTTTCTTCCTGTTGTAAACTTCTCCTTTCATACCTTAATTGTTGGAAAAGATACTTGATATGATTTCAGTCTTCTCAAATTCGCTAAGATTTGTTTTCTGGCCTAACATGTGATCTGTCCTGGAGAATGTTCCATTTGCACTAGAGAAGAATGTGTATTCTGCTGCTGTTGGGTGGTATGTTCTGTGCATGCTTGTTAGGTCTATATGGTCTATAGCATTGTTCGAATTCACTGTTTCCTTACAGATTTTCTGTCTGTATCTCCATTACTGAGAGTGGAGCAATAAAGTATCACCACTATTGCTGTATATTTCTCCTTCAGTTCTTTTAGTATTTGTTTTATGTGCTTAAGTATTCGTGTTTGGTACATAAATATTTACAATTGTTCTATCTTCTTGAAGTATTGACCCTTTTATCATTAAATAATAACCTTGTCTCTTGTGGTTATTTTAGACTTAAAGCTCATTTTTCCAATATAAGTACAATCTACCAAGACTGAATTATGAAGAAATAAAATTCTGAACAGAAAAATATTGAGCAAGAAGACTGAATCAGTAATCAAAAACTTTGCAGCAAAGAAAAGCCCAGAACCAGATACCTTTACTGGTGACTTCCTCCAAATATTTAAAGAATTAACACCAATCCTTCTCAAATTTTTCCAAAAACATTGAAAAAGTGAGAACACTTACTTCCAAATTCATTTTATGAAGCCATCATTACCCTGATACCGAAGCCAGATAAGAACATTAGGAGAAAAGAAAATTACAAGCCAATATCCCTTGTGAACTTAGATACAGAAATTCTCAACAAAATGCTAGCAAACGAAATTCAACAGCACATTAAAAGTATTAAACACACTGATTCAGTAGGATTTATCTGTAGACTGCAAAAATGGTTAAATGTACACAAATCAATAAATGTCATACACTGCAGCAACAGAATGAATGATAAAAACCATATGATCATCTCAATTAGTGCAAAAAGTTGACAAAATCCAACATCATTTCATGATTAAAAACTCTCAACAATGGGGGTATAAAAGAAATGTATGTCAACATAATAAAGTACTTATATTACAACCCCAAACCTAACACATACTCAATGGTGAAAAGCTGAAAGCTTTTCTTCTAAAATCAGGAAAAGGCAAGGATGTTTACACTCAAAATCTTGGCCAGGGCAATTAGGCATAAAATGAATTAATAGGCATCCAAATTAGAAAGAAAGAAGCAAAATTGTTCCTGTTTGCAGGCAACATGATGTTATATGTAGGAAACCCTAAAGACTCTACCATAAAACTGTTAGAATAAAGAAATTCATTAAGTTGAAGGATATAAAATCAACACACAGAAATCAATTGTGTTTCTATATACTAACAATGAACTATCTAAAAAAAAAATCAAGAAAACAATCCCACCTACAATAGCATTACCAATAATAAAATACTTAGAAATAAAGTTAATCCAAAAAGGTGAAAAATCTGTATGCTAGAAAATGATACTGCATTAATGAAAAAAATTGAAGAAGACACAAACAAATGGAAAGATATCCTGTGTTCATGGATTAGTATAATTAGTATGTTAAAATGTTCATACTACTCAAATTGATCTATAGATTCAATGCAATCCCTATCAAAATCCCAATGACATCTCTAACAGAAAAAAAAAATCTTAAAATTCATCCCTGATAGCCAAAGCATCTTGTGGAAGAAGAAAGAAGCTAAAGGAATCATACTTCCTGATTTTAAACAATATTACAAAGATATAATCATCAAAATAGTGTGGTATTAGCATGAAAACAAACACTAGACCAACTGAACAGAATAGAGAGTTCAGAAATAAAACCCATGCATATATAGCTGACTAATCTTTTACAAAGACATCAAGAATACGCAATGAGGAAAGGTCTCTCCAATAAATAGTGTTAGGCAAACTGAATGTTTGCATCCACAAGAATGAAGCTAGACCCCTACCTTAAAATAATTAACTCAAAATAAGTAAAAGTGAGAGCTAAAACTATACAACTCTTAAAAGAAACATCAGCACAAATCTTTGTCTTACATATCACATCAAAAGCACAATCAATAAAAGTTAAAACTTTCTATTAAAATTTAAAACTTTTATGCTTGAAAGGATACGATCAGGAAAGTGGAAAGATAACCAACACAATGAGAAAAAATGTTTTCAAATAACATACCTGAAAAGGTGCTTTTATCTAAATATATATTCTTTCATTTTAATAATTTTGAAAACCCAAATAATCCAGTTAAAAATTGAAGATATACAAATTGCCAATGAGCACATAAAAAGAAGTTAAACATCACTGATAGTTAGCAAAATGTAAAAATCACAATGAGATATTCCTTTGTATCTGATAGGATGACTATAATTTAAAAGAAAAACAGAAAATAACAAGAACTTTCAAGGATGAGCAATTGGGATCCTCCTACATTGCTGATAGAAATGCAAAATGGTACAGAAACTGGAAAACAATTTGGTAGTTTCTCAAAAATTTAAATACAGAATTACCATACAACCCAGCAATTTTACTGCTAGATATATATATCAAAAAAAATTAAAAAGATATGTACACACAAAAACTTATACATGAATGTACATAGAAACTTTATTCACAATAGTCAAAGTAGAAACATTCTAAATGTTTATCAAATTATGAATGGATAAAATGACATATACCTATACAATGAAACAGTATTTGGCCATTAAAATGAATAAATTTCTGTAACATACTACAACATGCAGGAACCTTGAAACATTATGCTAAGTGAAATAATACAGACACACAAAAGTTATATATTATACGATTCTACTGAAGTGAAATGGTCATATAGGCAAAAGAGACAGAAAATAGAAAAGTAGTTACTAAAGGCTTAAGGGAGGGACAAATGGAAAATGATGGCTTTATGCATAGGGATTATTTTGTGGGTGATAAAAATGTTTTGAAATTAGATCACAGTAATGGTTGTTCAATTTTGTGAGTATACTGAAAACTGCGGAATTGTTCACTTTAAAAGGGAAAATTTTTTGTGTAAATTATATCTCAAAAAAAGAATCAGTGTTGGTTTTCATGAAAGTTCATAATGTTGCCAGTGTATCTGAGATACAGTTAATGAATTCTTTATTTTATATAATTTGCATCATAGTCATATTTCCCATGAGCGCGCTTGTGCTTTTTATAAGAAAACATACTTAATCACTGTCATCATTATTCTATAGTTGTCTACATAAAAAAAGTATAAGAAAACTAAGCTATCATAAACAGACAAAATTGATATACAAGGGTAAATAAAACAAGGTATCATAGCTAATTGGAAATTCTCAAAGATATAAAGCAAAAATATTTACAGATTTGGTAGTGTTTTTGTGTAGGACTCTTATATGTCTATGTGTACATGTGTACATCTGTGTCCGGAAATACTAATAAGTAAAAGGTATGTATCTCATTAACATGAAGGATGTATGTACCCAGAAATCTAAAGTATCAGTAGCATGGCAACTGGTAGATTATTTACAAAGTGAAATTGTGCTGATGGTGTAAAAAACAAAACAAAACAAAAGATCTACTGTGATCAATATGTTTCCCATTATGTGCCACAGTCATAAAGGTTCCTGGGCTCACCAAAAATGAAAGATGAGGAGTAATAACTGCTACAAGTTTCTGTTGAATCACCTAGTTGTATAAGGGAAATATTTTTTTCATTTTGCTTGAAGGATTTGTCACCAGCAGTGCTGAATTAATATATTCATAGCAACAATTTCTATACCTTTCCTACCCATTTTTAAAAAATCCAGTAACTTTAAGATTCTTCCATTTAATAATCACAGTGTTCATTTCAGCATTAAAACTTAAATATGACTCATTCTTACAGTAATTTTAATTCTAAAACATTTATCAGTTAATGTAAAATTCCAATGCTATCACAAAGATTTCTGAATAATTATTAAAAAATGTTAAACTTTTTTCCTATTAGTCTCAAATTATATATTATGATTCATTCTTAAGTTATTTCTACATACTCATGTTAAAACTTTGGTAGTAAGTTTTTTGGGTTTCTAATATTGTGGAGATTTTTTAAATTCTTATACATAATTCGACCATGTGATTATTTCAGCTGTTGTCTTTTTTGAAAGCCATGTATTTCTATTTCAATCCTCTGGGATGCCTACATTTGTTCTTCTTAAGAGTTTTCTGATTAAAACTATTATAGTACATTCTTTTTATAGAGAAGAAATGAACTGTAAGTTGCATGTTTATTTTTATCTAAGCCATAAAAATTGACTTTAGTTATTGCCCAAGTTACTATTTTTTCTATTATACTTGCCTTTGATTCTTGCATTCTTTGTGATTAGATCTAAAATTAACGAGAAATAAGAGACCATTATCTGGAGAACGAAAAGTAGAGGAAAAGAAATAGTAGATAAGTTAATTAAGGAGGTAAAAAGAGAAAGGGGAATTGAGAATCCTAACTAGGATTTACTTACATTCATTTAAAAAAGAAATAAAACTCATAAAGCTTTGATTTAAAAATTAAAAATTTTACACAGGACACAGAATATATTAATGTATGCCTGTGGGATTACCACACATCTTTGGTAGCTCAAAAGAATTCTCTCTGTCCAATATTTTTGCCAGAATATGTAAAGGTGAGGCTGGGTCAATATGGGTTGGTTGCACAAACTTTATCAGGTTGTTTGACCAAGATCTTGAGGTCTTGAATTATGGATATTTAACTTCTTTTTATGTTTGTCCAACAGTTAAAGTTTTCAGAAGTAAAAGACAATTCACACTGAAAACAAACTTTTGCTGTAAGTTGTGTTTTAAAAGAAAAACATATAAATCGTGTCATTAATTAGCTCAATATTTACACAATAGTCTATAAATGAATTCTGTTTTGCAATCTCTACAAAGTTGTTATAGATCAGGAGCCATCTGGTTTACCCAAAGACAAGCTTTTTTTTCAAATGTATGTTGATTATCTTTTGCTGCATAACTAATTACCCCAAACTTACCAAGCTAAAATGGCAAACAGCTTAACTGGGTCAAAGTCTCTCATAGGGTTGCTGTCAAGCTGTCAGCTGGGGCTGCAGTTACCTCAAACCATAATTTACTTTCAACCTCACACACATGGCTGCTGGCAGGGCCCAGTTCCTCACATGCCATCTGACACTGAAGCCTTTGTTGTGTTGGGATGTGAGCCTCTCTATGTGTTTTATGAATGACTTGGTGATATGGAACCTTGTTTCTCTTAGTACATGTGGAGAGGGAGGGAGGGAGGTGGGGAGAGGGAGAGAGGGAGAGAGGGGGAGAGAGGGGGAGAAAGG
>PVKP010035239.1:0-23475 GCA_004027715.1 Plecturocebus donacophilus | reverse complement strand
CAGTCTGTCTGCAAGCTGAGGAGGAAGGAAGCCAGTAATGCATCCATCAGTCCATGTCCAAAAGCCCAGAGAGCTCAACATTGAGGGTGGGTCTTCCTCTCCCAGTCCACCGACTCAAACGTCCATCTGCTCTGGCAACACACTTACAGACACACCCAGAAATAATACTTCACCAGCTATGTAGGCATCCTTAAATCCAATCAAGCTGACGCTTAATATTAACCATCATAGCTAGTTTAATACGATATTATTCAAAATAGTTCTAGTAGTAATGATAAATTACTATTACCATTCTCGTTAAGTATGCTGTATGGACAGGGGGCTTTAAGACCAGGCAGTGCCCAACCTTTGCAGTATGTAAGTATTTTCAGGGGATACAATGCAGTATACCAAGATCCAAGACTATGCAATTGTTCCACAACTGGGTCTTGCTGGCTTGAGATCTCAACGTTTAATCCTTTAGCAACTAGGCTCTTGAGTTTATAGACCTTGCCTGTATGCTCCGAGCCAGCTCACAGGCTAGGTGTACCACTGGCCTCATTCTGATCTCTGCAGACCTGGCAGACGTGCACATTGTTTCAATCCAAACCAACTCCTCTGGAAGGAGCAGATCTCTCTTCTTTGCCAGAAAAGGCTCTAGCCTTTAAACCAAACTGGGCAGCTGTTTGCCAGACTCCAAGGTGATGTTTGATTCTAATAATCAACATGGAGCTGAGCCACTGAGGAGCAGATGACGGGATGGAAAGTAATGATGCCCAACTTTCAAAGTAACAACCATGAAATTTTCTTAAGGGTTCTATCTAGTTGGCTCTGGCCTACAGGGCTCAATAAAACTCATCCTCACTTATGTTCTTTTTATATTTGTAGAAAAAATATCAATGAAACATTTACCCCTCTAAGAGGCTCTTTTAATACAAAATTACAGTAAAAATCATGGAATTGAGGAATTTTTGGCAGTTTTAACATGAATAGAAGAAAGATTGAAAGAATAGAAATGAAAAGAATGCTTTACAAGTCTTTTCAATTATTGACTGATTCCCTCCAAACATCTAAAACCTCCAAACATCAAAAATTTAAGCTGAGTCACTAGTCCAAACTAACCAGATCTCATTCTCTGATTGCTCTAACCTGAGATAAAAAGAGGGTCACAATTAAAGACAGAAGACTAAAAACACTGCTTCTGCCCCCCCAAAATTCTATAGGAACTCCAACTCTCCTTGAATTCCTTCCCAATTCCCCTTTATCTCCCCAGGAGTATCTCACATGTGTTCTACAATGGCCTCCTTTCGTGTACCAGTGCCTACAACGATTTACAGCAACAGTGCCAGCTTAGGCCAATGAATCTAGATGAAATCTGTATTACTCAGGGTTCTCCAGAGAAACAAAGCCAATCCACATGTATATATCTGTAAATATACCTATCTGTTGATAAATGATAGACAGACAGACAGACAGACAGATGTTTTGATCTGTGTCCCCACCCAAATCTCAAGTCCATTTGTAATCCCCAGTGTTGGAGGTGGGACCTGGTGGGCTTTGGATCATGAGGATGGAATTTCCCTTTCATGCTGTTGTTGTGATAGTGAGTGATTTCTCACAAGATCTCATTTTTTAAAAGTGTGGGGCACCTCCCCTACGCCCCTCCTCCTGCTTCCAGCCACGTGAAGCATTGGTTCCCCCTTCACCTTCTGCCATGACTGTAAGTTTCCTGAGGCCTCCCTAGAAGCTGAGCAGATGTCCCCATGCTTCCCATACAGCCTGCAGAACCGGGAGTCAGTTAAACCTCTTTTGTCTGTAAATCAGCCAGTCTCAGGAATTTCTTTATAGCAATGCAATAATGGGTTGGTACAGATAGATGATAGATAGATAGACAGATAGATAGACAGATAGACAGACAGACAGACAGACTTTTTTTTTGAGACACAGTTTTGTTCTTGTTGCCCAAGCTGGAGTGCAATGCTCACTGCAACCTCTGCCCCCTGGATTCAAGCAATTCTCCTGCCTCAGCCTCCTGAGTAGCTGGAATTACAGGCATGCGCCATCACACCCAGATAATTTTATATTTTTAGTAGAGACAGGGTTTTACCACGTTGGTCAGGCTGGTCTTGAACTCCCAACCTCAGGTGATCTGCCTGCCTCGGCCTCCCAAAGTGCTGGGATTACAGGCGTGAGCCACTGCGCCCAACAAGATTTATTGTAAGATATTGGCTGATGTAATTATGAAGGCTAAGGAGTCTCAGGATCTACATATGCAAGCTGGAGACTCAGGAAAGCCAGTGATGTAGTTTGAAGGCCTTAGAGCTGGAAAGCCAAAAACATAGATTCCAGATCATGTCTGAAGGCCTGAGAATACAAGTGCAAGGACAGGAGAAAACGTTCCAGCTCAGTCATGCAGAGTTCATTCAGGCTTCCTCCATTCATGCCCTCAGTGGATGGGATGATGGCAACCCACATTGGGGAGGGCCATCTGCTTTACTCAGTCCATCAATTCAAATGCTAATCCTATCTGCAAACATTCTCACAGACACACCCAGAGGTAATATTTAACCAGCTATCTAGGCATCCCCTGACTCAGAGAAGTTAACACATAAAATGAACCATCACAAAGTCAAAACTACCATGGCTTGGAGAAGCTGTCATTGCTCCTGTCTTAGTTCATTTCCTGCCATTATACAAAATAACACAGATCGGGTAATTTATAAAAAGTAGAAGTTTATTGGCTCACAGTCTGGAGGCTGGGAAGTCCAAGGACATGGCACTGGCACCTGGTGAGGGGCTGCTTGCTGCATTATCACAGGACAGAAGGTAGAAGCAAGCACATGAGACAGAGAGAAAGAGAAAATCCAAACTTCCAAGCTAACCAACCCACTCTCACTATAGTGACATTAATCCATTCAGGAGGGTGAATCCCTCGTGGCCTAATCGCCTCCCAAAGGCTCCACTTCCTAACACTGTTACGATGGCAATTAAAGGTTTGGGTGGGGACATTCAAACCATACCACCCACTAAAGTCACTGATCCTGATAACAGTTCCCAGGAGAGTAGACAGCAAGCCTGAGCCAAGTCCATGATGTGCTCCCTCCCACAGGCGGTGATACGGCTGCTAATGTCTACCATCCACTTCTGTTCCAAGGCCACCAGTGCCCAACGGCTATTCATGGCACTTTGAGGGTGCTGTTCACTAAGAAAGGTACCCTCTGAAACTACCAGTTTTCTGGCAGCATGTGTGCTCAAATTCCATCGATATTTTTATTAAATCACTCTTTCTCATTCTTTTATCATAACTTCTTTTTTTAGGACTCAAAAATGCTTTGACATGGCTTATCTGAGATGGTAACGACCAGCTACACCTAGAATTTCCCTTCTCCCTTAAAACAGTCCATGGACTTGCACTAGCTTTGAGTATTTATCCAATGTATCTTCCCAATATCAGTTTCTTCAGAAGGGGTTACTCATGTAAATACTCTTTATTTAAATATCCTTTTAGTACCCAGTGGATTCACAAGTACTTCACATATGCCCAAACAATCTTGAATTCCAGGGTATTGCAAATATGTATTTCCTTTCACTGAGAGTATTTACTTCAAAGAGAGACCACATATAGAAGACAATGAAAAATGGCCTTATCTTTATTCGTGCCAAATGGTGGAGAAACTTAGAAACTCAAAACTTGAGTTGCAATATGTATGAGCAATCTACTTTGACATATCTGGTTATTTTGTTTTTCTTTGTTTTGTCTGTGTCCCCAGAAGTGACACCACAATTTTCTTTAAATAAATTAAAATCTGAGCTCCAATCTTGAGAGAACCTATCAAAACCTTAATAGAAGATGGTGAAGAAACTTAATGATATCAATAAAAGAAATCCCAAGTTCCTGACAATTCATTTAAAACTGCAATAATCAATTAAATCTGAATTTCAAAACTGGGTATGAGAATGTAAGGATCTTAGGATTCTCTTAGATAATTTTTCAGTGGAGGTACCTTTTCTAATTTGAGGGCCCCAGTGAAAGACCAGGAAAAAAACATTATACTCAGGACTCTAAACTTCCTGGTTGCCAGTGCTCGGCCTCTTCAACACAACCAGGCAATCTAAAAGCTCCTGGACAGATGAGTTCTGTGTCTTTTTTTTTTTTTTAATTATTATTATTTTTTTATTTTTTATTTTTATTTTTATTTTTTATTGCATTTTAGGTTTTGGGGTACATATGAAGAACATACAATATTGTTGCATAGGTACACACGTGGCAGTGTAATTTGTTGCCTTCCTCCCCTTCACCTATATCTGGCATTTCTCCCCATGCTATCTCCCCGCAACTCCCCACCCCCCACTGTCCCTCCCCCCCCCCACTGTCCCTCCCCTATTTTCCCCCAACATACTTAAACTGCTTTGTAAAGTGACTGTCTGCAATTGTAGGAATGCCTGCAAAGCCTCCCACCAACCTCCCAAGTCAATCACTAGCTCATCTATTACACCTCCAAAAAATATTTAGCTAAAAGGCATCTTGATTCCAATGAAGTCCTATATAATTTAGTACACTGTAAGTTAGAGGGCTAAATTTAACCTATGAGAGAGTAACAATACAGCATTACCCCAGAACAAAGAGCACATCTCTACTGAATACATTACCCCGTGGCCCATGAGTGGCGGGCAGTCACCACAGTTGCTTCTCTAGGACACCCATGGATGCAAATTTCTCTTTAAATCTTCACTTCTTTTTTTTTTTCTTTTAAATGTAATGCTTTCAAGGAAATGTGTGATTCATTTTTGTATTTCACCTGCTGACTTGCATAATGTTCAAATTATTTTGCTTATCTTTTTAGGTAGCACACAATCTTAAGAAATACACAGTTCACTAACTTTTTTCAAGATGTTTGACACATCTTAAAATAGATTTTAAATCCCTTTATGGTTTAATTTTCAGGAAATTTGTAATCTGTGGCAAGTCAGTTTGCTAGTTGGAGAATGGAAATTAAAGAAATGCAAAGTAAAGGATTGAACTAGCATATTAGCAAGCTGGCTGCAACCCATTTTCCATCCTTAGACAACAGCCATGAGCTTGCAGGTCCCCAGTCACAGGAAAACTAGATGAAAATGGTGGGCAGAACAGCAAAAACCCATATCCATTGGTTTAAAAAACAACCCAAAGCCCATGACCTCTTGATGGGTGATCATTTCTGTATCTAAAGGAACATATCATATATGTCTACTTTTTTATTTTCTGAGAATATAGGTGATTTTAAGAACACTACTACTTTTCACAAGCCAAGGACTAAAAACACACACCAACTTGATGCACCCCACGGACTTCCAGACTTCTTCTTTCTAAGAAGGTATTACCCTGTGACTTTGGGGAATTCAGGAAACTTTCAAAGAAGAGGCAACTGGACTTCTTCAATGTTTCTGATAAACTCATGACTGTGATATTCAACTGGAGTTTGTTGTCTTCAGTTTCTTCTGTATGAATAGGCTGCATGTGATTTACCGACCCAATCTCTTCCATAACCCACGGTAACTGGTTTTTTTTGTTGTTTTTTTTTTTTTTTTTTTTTTGAGGCAGAATCTCACTCTGTCGTCAGGCTGGAGTGCAGTGGTGCAATCTCGGCTCATTGCAGTCTCCGCCTCCCGGGTTTAAGCCATTCTCCTGCCTCAGTCTCCTGAGTAGCCGGGACTACAGGCACACACCACCACACCCAGCTAATTTTTGTATTTTTAGTAGAGATGGGTTTTCACCATGTTGGTCAGGATGGTCTCAATCTCCTGACCTCATGATCTACCTGCCTCAGTCATCCAAAGTGCCGGGATTACAGGTGTGAGCCACCGTGCCCGGCCCCATGTTAACTTCTGATAGTAAGTTAGGAAGATTTGGAGGATTTCTTATCTTCTTTGACTCCTTTATA
This sequence comes from Plecturocebus donacophilus, assembly GCA_004027715.1. NCBI lineage: Eukaryota > Metazoa > Chordata > Mammalia > Primates > Pitheciidae > Plecturocebus > Plecturocebus donacophilus. The sequence continues at coordinate 17,575 of PVKP010035239.1, read as the reverse complement.
AAGAAAGGCGAGGCAGGAACGCTAAATTTCCTACTGGAGCTAAGGATTCAACAAACATATTTATTGAGCACCTATTATGGGTCAAGCATTTTATCAGGTATGGGTAATGGAAAGAGCTTAAGACTGGCCTTACCCTTAAGAAGCTAAATGTCTTTTGAGTCCCTGCATTGCAGCAGCATGAAATATGATGTGCACGTGGAATGCAGTGGCTTTATCTCCACCAGAGGGACACTTGAGAAGCAATCAGTATGGTTTGGCATGTACTAAACGAGGGGAATACACGTGGTTCCATAGGAAAATGGAGGAGAGGTGCAGAACATACTGGAGAGAAGGAAGTCAGAGACTGTTTCCCAGAGAAAGCACCACCAGTACTAGGATTTGAAGGTTCTGCAGAGTAGGCTCAGTGAGCCAGAAAGACGGAAATCAAAATGTCGCTTTCATGTGAAGGAACTCACTGGCAAAACATGTTTAGTTTGTAGTCAAGTGAGCTTGCTAACGCTGTTAGCCCCAAGCCTGCTCACCCCAGACTGGGCACTGCCCCTGCTCCAGGCAGAAGGTTTGGGTTTGCAGAACAGGATTATCCTCTCATGCTGGGCTGAGAGCAGAGGCAAGGAAAGGCACAGAATCCTCAAGTCTTAGACTGATTAATCTCCACCCAATTGGAAATGTAGGCCCACGGTTCTCACCTACCAATCAGGCAATAGGAGGGGAGTAGTGGCTGAGAAGCTGAGAGTGTTACAGTAGGGGAGTCTCTCCACGCAAAAATAAGCTAAGGACCGAGTGCTCCCCTCCAGTGTCACCCGTGTGGTGCAAACCACCATCCTCTCTCACTTGGCTGACTGAACTAGTCTCTTAACTAGTCTCCCAACTTTCACTGAGGTCGTGCCCCACACAGCAGCCAGAATAATTGCTTATTTTGTTGGAATAAAATGCATATCGTTTTCCAGAAAACACGTCTGTTGAAGCTGTAACTTGTGCCTGCATTTGGAGTAAGGAAATAATTAAGATTGGACGAGGTCACTGTCCTGGTTGGATGGGATTCACAGCTCAGAAGAGGAAGCACCGCAGAGCTCTGTCTGTCCCTGTGCATGCACACACCGCGGAATGGCCACGTGAGCTCTCAGCAAGAAGGCAGCCATCTGCCACCCAAGGGGAGAGGCCTCTCCGGCCCTCAACCCTGCTGGCACCTCTGGACTCCTCAGCCTCCAGAACTGTGAGAAAACAAATTGCTGATATCTAAGCCACTCGGTTTGCGAGATTTTGTTACAGTAGCCCAAGCTGACTAATAAGCATTAACATAAAATTGACCTCTTGAACCATTTCAAAGAATATAATTCAGTGGCATTAAGTAAACTTACAATTTGTACAACCACCCCGCCACCTAGTTCCAGAACCTTTTTGTCACCCCAAAAGGACATCTGTACTCATTAAATAGTCATTCCCCGTTCCCACACCTTCCAGCCCGTGGAAACTACTAATCTGTTTCCTATGTCTATGGATTTGCCTACTCTGGATATTCATATAAGTTGAATCATACAATCTGCGGCCTTTCGTGTCTGTCTTTTTTCACTTGGTATAATGTTTCCAGGGCTCATGCATGCTGTGGCGTGTATAAATGTTTCATTCTTCTCGATGGCTGAATGACATTGCAGTGTTTGGATACACCACATTCTGTTTACTCGTTCATTAACTGATGGACATTCATGCTGCTTCCACCTTTTGGCTCTCGTGAACAGTGCTGCTATGAACGTTCGCGTACAAGTTTTTGTTTGAACCCGAGGCTTTTATTATCTTGGGTATATTCCTAGGAGTTAATTGCTGGATCTTACGGTAAGTTGGTGAAGTAACTTATTGAGGAACTGCCAAACTGTTTTCTGCCGTGCCTTTGCCATTTTACATCCCCACCAGTAACATATGAGTCCTTCAATTTCTCCACGTCTTGCCAACACTTGTTATTTTAGAACAATCTTTTTGAAATATAAATCTGATCACACCATTCCTCCATTTAAGTGAAAGTCGGACTCTTGGCCACGGCCTCCACGGTCCAACACGATTCGGTCTCTCCCTCAGTCTCTGCACTGCAACCACACCAGCCTTCTAACGCCCCTGAAACACTCAGGGCATTCTCGACTCAGGGCCTTTACACTGCTGTTCTTCACACCTCCTGGCTCTTCCCTCCCAGCTGAGGTCTCTGGAAAAATAGCGCTTCTCAGGAGAACCTTCCTACAGAACGCTGTCTAAAGCAGCCCCTACAGGTTCACATACACCATTTTTTATAACTGATTGGTGTCATGTTTATTTTTTTAAATATTCGTCTTCTCCACATTTATATTCACAAGAAGAAATTGGATCCACTGGTACATTTGAGCTCAACGGCCTGCCTTTGGGAGTAGACCCTTCTTTCCTGATGATGAATGCCATAGATGGTGTAGGATGAATTTACAACATACACGATTCCATATGAGAGAACAGAAGTGTGGGAAATGGCTTTAAATGGTCCTGGACACGTGGAAATTTTATCCTCCCCTCCTTCAGTGTACTTGGCTACTATGTGCCAAGTACTGGACTGGATCCAAGGCTAACATGCACAGCGAGAGCTGTGTGTTGTAAGTGTGGACGCCAGACCCACACCGCCGTGTTTGCCACTGTGTCTGCCACTTGGCGCCCCCCAACTTTGGGCAGCTCTCCTGAGCTCATGAGGCCTCAGTTTCTTTTCTGCATGAGGACATGCACATCCCACTTAATTTTATCACACATACCTTTTAGTACTGGCGATCTCATTACCCTGGTTCATGCCTTCAAAACCTCCAGAGCTACCTAAGATTCACTGTGTGCTTGTTTACGGTATTCGTCTACTAGAGTGTGAGGTTTGTGAGAGCAGGAATCATAGAAGGGTGTCTGGTACAGAGTACAAACTCCACAAACAACTGTTGAGTAAATGACTGAATGACTGGCTGACTGAATGAATGAATGAATCCAGGCCAAAGAGGCATCATGGTCAAGGACGTAAAACACTAAGCCGTCTGGGGAGTTCTGTGAACAAGAGCTTTAGACGGCTGGAGAAAGGGCATCTTGCCAAGGACTGGTGGAAGTTGAAGCTACAGACCCAGTTTGAGGCAGAGCTTCAGGGACTATGGACTAAGCTAAGGCACCTGATATTTATCCTGAATGCTTCTGGGAGCCCCCAAGGAACTTTAAACAGGGAAGGTACGCGGTGACACTTATCCTTCAGATCATAGTGGCAGAAGCATGCAGGGTGGACTGGAAGGGGTAAAGCCCAAAGCAAGAAAAAGAGGTGAGAAGAAGCTTCTGGTCACCCTACAGAGTCCGTGAGAACGACTAAAAGAGTAGGCATGGAGACAAGGCTTTGGATACAAGAGCTGGTCATGTACCCACGTGGCCCACGAGAACTGCAAAAGGAGAGGGAAATGTACCGATGTGATCCACAGGACTTGGATGCGAGGGCTGGTAAGGTGCCGACGTGATCCAAGACATTTGCTGACCTGCTGTATACGTGGGGTGGTGGAGGGGACGTGTGGAAGGCTAACTCTCGGGTTTGAGCCTTGAGGGACAACCATGGCGGTGCTGTTCACCAGGACAGGCGGGAGAGGAAGGGAACGCAGCAAAAGATGTGAATTCTGGACAAGCTGAGTTTGAGCTCCTCTGAGAGAAAAAGTTGAATAGACAATTCAGTATATGAATCTCAGGTCCAGCAAACAATAAAAAGGAGCCATAGATTTAACTGGGAGAGCAAGCTTTCATTTGTAAGTAGAAAATGACATGGGTTTCAATGGGACCACCCAGCGACATTCCAAAACAGGAGATGAGGCTGGGACTCATTGCCATGTGAGAGCGATTAGAAGGGGGACCTTTTCAAGGAACTATAAGGAGCAGCAGAGATGCATGTCAGAGAAAATCCAGAAGATTCCGGTAGGGCAGGACCCAAGGAATGAAGAACCTCAACACCATCGCTGGGCCCAGCGCCTTCACTGAGTGTGGTTTTAATTTGTATCTTGAACATCCAGTGTATGTCTACAACTTAGTGATTTCTCTATTTAGAGAAGCTTCAGCAAGTGTATTTTCCTTGCAGGTGGCTTTCCTGTAGAGAGAAGACCTTTTCTTTTCTTTTTTTGAGTCGAAGTCTTGCTCTGTCGCCCAGGCTGGGGTGCAGTGGTGTGATCTCGGCTCACTGCGATCTCTGCCTCCTGGGTTCAAGCAACTCTCCTGCCTCGGCCCCCCAAGTAGTTGGGACTACAGGCACCCACCACCATGCCCAGCTAAGTTTTGTATTTTTTTTAGTAGAGAAGGGGTTTCACCATGTCGGCCAGGCTGGTCTTGAACTCCTGACCTGGTGATCTGCCCGCCCTGGCCTTGGCCTCTCAAAGTGCTGAGATTACAGGCATGAGTCACCACGCCTGGCCTGACCTTCCCCTTAACCACAACCACCTGGCCAGGACTTAAAACCTAAAGTGTTCATTTCCTCCCAATGTCATCAGAAAACTAGGAAAGAAACAGGGCGGAAGTACTAATTTTCCTCCACTCTAAAATGTGTCTCTTCTTCTCTTTAAGAGAAGTCTGAGCCTATTATCCTAGAATATGAACAGTATTTTCCATATCATTTAAATATGGACCCTATAAAGTACTTAGTCATTAGTTATTAACCTCATTTTTCATCTCTAGTTAAAGGATTTTTTTAAAAAAGAAAACTCAACACCACAAACATGACTATATATGGAACCCAGTCCTCTCTTGACTTAACTGACATGTCTAGTTCAGAACACACACATTTTATTTGTCAGGAGACAGCCACGGATCCCAGCAGCGGAGCAGGTGGGAAAGCTCAGGGAGAAGGCCGAGCGTCTGTGACAGATTAAACGCCAGCATGAGCGCTTCACTTCAGACCTTGGGAGTGACTCAACCGAGGCCAGGCATGCAGCCGTCCAAACCCAGAACTCCCTGTACTGCTCCCCAGGGTCTCCGTGCACTCCATTCTCATTTGAAATGTTTTTATAGCGATGATAAACGGACTCCAGATTTTTTAAAAAGCCCTGAAACGCATGGTCTCTGTTACTGACGAATGGGTTCAAATGTGTTATTATTCCAAATACGCCTCCTGGCGCTTCAGACTGCTCTCCAGTGCCATGAAAAACATGTGCAGGTGCATCCAGAGAGAGTCTGAGGCCAGTGAACCCTAGCAAGTAAAATATCACTGATGAAACACCAGGTCTTTCTGATCTTCTGAGGCACACCCAGGCAGGAATTTCTAGGATCAGGAATTTCCACTATCAGGCTGTGATGAGGGAAATGGACTCCAAATTTCAGCCATCCTTCCACAGCACTTTGTGACGTCACCTTAGTCCCCAGGAAGAATGGAAGTTCAGTCTAAATAGAGCTACTGGCTTTTCAGGAGCTTAAACCACTGCACGAATATCGAACAGAGGTTGAGAGAGGCTCTAGGCTCAGCAAACGTGCATTCCTAAGAGGCAACGTGAAGCAGTCAAAGAATTGGCAAGCGGTGAAAACGCGCAGACTCAGGTTTGAGTCCCGCTCTGCCGCTCTCCAGAAACACCTCATCTCCTCCCTCTCTGTGTCCTGGGATAATCACATGTGCTTTGCAAGACTGTCTTAAGAATGAGAAGTAACTAACATCTCAAATGCCTGGCACAGTGCCTGACACTTCGCAGCGGCTCTTCTCATCAAATTCACTTTCACAGAACCAGAAGCAGATCATCAGCCCACAAGGCAAGATGTGGTAAGAAGCCATGCACCCTCACTCAACTTGAAATCCCACTGGAAGGCAATCCAGTCAGGATGGAAATGCCAGGGCAAGCTGCTCAAATGGGAAGGTGTGAAAATTCCCCCACCCTGACTCTCTCTCACACACACACACATACACACTGCGCACACACGCGCGCACCCTCTTTCTCCACAACCCAGCAAAAGCACTCGTACTGGAATGGCATCCACACAGCAACCGAAGCTGATGCCCAAAGGAGGCCCCAATTTGCTGCTCGCCCACAATGTCTCAGTTCATGTTTCCAGCATACTAACGACTCCCTCGATTGTTGTTAGTTAATTCAGAACAAACAGTGGGAAAACTCAGCGAGATTTCAGAGGGGAATACCAAATGAACTCGAGCTGAACCATCACATCAGCCCAAGGAGTGTGACGACGTGGGAATGAAACAATATAGCCTCCTGCCAGCACCAAAGACAGACACGAAGCATGGAATTCAGTGTAGCTAATTCCCCAGAAGAGATTTCATGAGGGCCACGTCCTCCAAAGCATGAAAATCGCATGGGCTCTTCCCAAAGGGGAAGCCATACAGGACGTGTGGAAGATTTGGGAGCGCTGGCTGGCTGGCTGCCTGGCCCTCGGATAAGCTGATCTGCACGACCAGTGACCACCTCCTCAGTGCCCAGCTCTGGGATGGCAGTTGTGGCTGATTCCAAAGACATGCAGCCTCTGCCTTGGAGGAGCCTACTGTCTGATTGGGAATTAAAAAAACAGCCTTTGTGAAAATGGCATGTTTGCAAGAGTGTGCGCTTCCCACACCCACATTCATGCCTTGTTCTTTTGTTTAAGCTCAGCGCCTCTCACTGCTAAGCGACTGGCTAAATTGGAGGATGGCCAAGTTCAGACTTTCGTGTTATGTTGCCTAGATATAACAACTGAGCAAGGGAAAGTCTGATGTAGCTACAGATGGTCAGTCCTCCCAGGAAATGAGGAAAGAGGGTGAGATGTGATAGAGATGAGAGAACATTCCAGAAAGGAAGAGCAGCACATATAAAGACACAGTATAAGAAAGTCTACTCCTATGGGTTGACTGGAATTATTGTTTCTTAAGGTGTGGTCCACAGACCACCCACAGTGGATTTTGGCCTCAGCAACTGAATTCAAATCTCTTGAGCGTGGAGCCCAGGAATTTGCATTTCTAATAACCACCGATGCTCTTTCAATGCACAAACACTGAGCTGGCTAAGGGAACCCAAGGTGTAAGCAGATATATAGTCTTCCCTTAAAGATAGGAAGAAAGAAAAAGAGGCAGGGAGGGAAAAGGAGGAAGGAAGAAAGAAAAAGAAAGTTTTAAAATGTCAAAGTATAGAAAAGCTGGGAAGAGGAACCAGAGCCCCGGGCCGGCCTCTGCAATGACTGCTGTGTGACGTGGAGACAAACCCGAACAGCACCCACGGCAGGTGTCACGGGTGATGAAAGACTTTCCAAGCCCTTCATTAGCAGAGTTTTGCTCTATCCCAGGCCAGTGAAGCGCTAGCTTAGGTCCCCGACCCAGACTGACAATGTCTCCATCTGGCGTAAGTCTTCGAGGCAGAAAGCACCGGAGAGATTGTTTGCAAGGAAGCAATCTCAGAACACTTGCCACCATCAAGAGGTGAGGTCCCGGAGGGCCTGAAGCAGGCAGGGAGCTGATCAGTGAACACAGGACCAGACCATTTGTTACTGTACGGCTAGCACGCCTCCATTTACGGGAACCCCAAACATTCTCAGAAGAAGAGGGTCTGTCATCCTGGAGACCCCCACTCCACCGCCCAACGCCCAGCCCTTGCTCCAACCCTAACCCCTCTCCGTGTGCTCAGCTCTTCTCTGACTTCAGCAAACCCTTGCATCCTAAGTTTTTTAAAGTCATTTCTCCTGACCCGCACTGCCTCAGCTGACCGTCCTGCGTCTCTCCTTCTCTTTTATGAAGAAATTCTTCGGAAAGGTTTTCCGTATTCTCGTCTCCACCCGTTATCTTCAGACCACAGCAGGCGGCCTTGTCCTCATCATTCTGCCAATTCTGCCCTAAGACTTCAGTAACTTTAGAATGAGCAAATCTACAAGCACCGATCATTACAACTTTACCTCCACCTCTCTGTGATATGTGCCTTCACTCTTTGAATTTTTCTCCTCACCTGTCTTCCACGCCTTCACTGTCATGGTTTTCTTTAAACTTTTTATGAGAGAAAAATCATCTTCTCTGGTCCCTTTATTCTCCTGCCCCTTAAATGCTGCTGTTCCTCAAGTTTCAATCATTGAATGTCTGTCTTCTCCCCTTGCACAGCTAATCTCCTTGGGCAATTTCATTGGGTGTCTGTTACTATTGCCATGTAACAAATGATCCTCAAATTTAGAAGCTGAAAAGCAACAATTTTATTATGCTCACAGATGATATGGGTCAGCAAATCAGAAAGGATACAGTGAGAATGACACCTCTCTATCCCACAATGTGTGGAGCCTGAGATGAGAGGACTCAGAGGCTGAGAGGGACTCAAGGGCTGGAGACTGTGTTATGAACTGAATGTTTGTGTCCTCCACTACAAAATGTGTGTGTTGAAACCCTAATCCCCACTGTGATGGTTTTAGGAGGGGGGGGCCTTTGGGATGTAACTAGGTTTAGATAAGGTCATGAAGGTGAAACCACCATGATGAGATTTGTGTCTCTAAAAGAAGAAGAAACTAAATGGAGCTTTCTCACAAGGACACAGCAAGAAGGCGGCCAACTGCAACAGGGAGCAGGTCCTCACCAGGCACCGAATCTACCAGCACCTTGATCTTGGACCTCGAAGGCTCCAGAACTGTGAGAAATGAAAGCTTTTTGTTTAAGCCATCCAATCTATGGTATTTTGCCATAGCATCCTCAACTGGCTAAGACACACTGGAAAAAGGAATCTTTTCTCATATGTCTGGTGCCTAGTCTGGAGTAACCAATAGGGAATCTGTGATTTGCATATGTGTGAACACCTTTACTTTTCATTTGAATAGTTCTTGACCTCCTCATGCAGCCTGGGCTTCCCCACAGCATGGCACCTCAGAGCTCTTACATGGCAACACAGGCATCAGACACGGGTGTTACAATCAGCAAGGCAGCAGCTACATCACTTTTTCTAACCTAGCCTCAGAAGTCTCACCTCCTTTCATTAGTAATATAAGAGTCCTACGTCTATGCAAGTTCAAGGAGAGAAGACATATCCTCCACTTCTTGAAGAATGTCAAAGGATTTGCAACCACTTATTTAAAAATGTCAAACTATAGCCAGATTCTACTATAATTCCAAAATCTTCATCTCAAGCCCAGATCTCTAGATTTATATCTCCAATTGCTTGTGATAATAATAGCAAATGATTATATGCACAAAGCATGTGCCAGGCACACTTCAGGTATCTTACTAACACAGGTAAACTGTACAGTAATTCTGGAAGGCAAACACTATCATTATCACCATCTTAATAAAGATAGTAAATAACTTGCCTTAAGATCACACGGCAAATACAATGGATCTAGAATATCAGCCAGGCAGTCTGACTCCAAATCTTAGTATTTTAACCAGTACGCTATCCGGCACAGATATTCTACAGGCCTCAAAATCAGCCAACCAAACGGTGCTCTAACCCACCATTCCCTAACTAAAACAAAAATAGCTTGCTGTATTTCTTACACATTTTCTCCTTGTTCATAATTCTGCCATTCATGTAAAACCCGACACGGAAGACTGGGAACCCTCCAAATCTCCCGAACACTCCCTAATCCCCAAGTGAGATTTGTCCCCAGACTGTGCCAGTTATCCTCTAAGTGATTCCCGTATCTGCCAACTCTGCTCCATCTTCACTGCCCCAGTCAATGCCCTCCACTGAACTGCTGCAGTAAGTGTTCATGGGATGTCCTGCACCAGCTCCTTCGATTGGGATTCAGCCTTCCACCTCCCAGAATGATGCTTGTAAATGCAAATTTGATTATTATTCATGTCGCTTACAACCCTTCAAAGGCTCCCAGTCATCAAAACATTAGTGTAACATACAAAATCCTCTCTGACATGGCCACAGACGGCTGTGATCCTTGTCTCCCGCCTCTACCCAATGGGCTCGGCCCTGTCATACCTCATGACGTGCTATTTCCCAATGGGTCATCTGCTTCTTGCCTCACTGCAACCGCACATCCTATACAGTTATTCTGCCTTGAACGTCCTCCGTCCTGTGTCCCTCCCAATTTCAGCCACGTGGAAAACTCTCTTACCCTTCAAGGTCCAACTCTGGCATTCCTTCTTCTGGAAACTTCCCTTGACACATCCCCAAGGAGAGTCGATCACTTCATTCTTGTTAACACTGTCCACTGTGCCCCTGTTTCCTTTAGAAGGGGAAAAAGAAAAAACAAATGAAAGAGTAATGTAAAAAGAACGTCTTCTAAGAACAGGACCCAAACCAAAAGCAGGATTTTCTAGGACCACTTAGGATGGGGCCAGTGCCCCTTCCTTAGAATACTCCCTCCCAGCTATTCTCACCTCCACCTGGCCAGTCACTTCTGAGCACGTTCCTGCTGGTCTCAGCGAAGAGCAGGATGTAGAAAAACTGCCCGTTTCATGTCCCTGCCTTCCACGCTCTCTGCAAAGCCTTAAGAACTCATCAAGCCTGGGTGACAAATTGAGACCCTGTCAAAACAAACAAACAAACAAAAACACGTCAGATATTATATGGATATTGTATAGAGGCTGGCTACATCTAAATGATGCCAAAATGACCAGTGAAAAGGCAAGGAGAAAAGTCAGCTGTTTAAATAAGCCAGCTCGTGAAGTAAGGTAAAAACAATTATTATAATTACACAACACCGAACGAGTTGTCTGATTTTTTTTTCTGAATGGACCTCTGTGTGTGTGCGTGTGTATGTCTGTACCACGCAGACAGAGCCAGCGACTGATTGAAGAAATGTGCTCTGCCATGACACAGCCAGCCCAAAGAGGCAAAATCTACAGGAACACATGATGCTCAGCTCTTTGATGGTGCAGCGTAGACGGGGCACTGGGAAACATCTAGAACTAGAAAACGCTTATCCCCTGGGAATTTTATGAATCCACCGCAGTGGGCAAAGTAATGCCCATCCTACCTTTGAGATTTACACTCGCCCAGGCTGGTTCTCTTTGCTCACAGCTTTCTGCCTCTCTTCTCTTTTCTCTATCCGCCCTAAAACTGCTTCCTAACAGACTGCCCTCTTAAAGTCCGCTGCAGCTCTGTCCTCCCTGACGGATACGACCCTATCACATGGGGCATTAAGTCCAAGACCCTTATTCTTGAGTTTTTAAAGCATTTCTTATTTCTCTTCCCTCATCCTTCCCCCTTCCTTTGGGAATCAGAACATCCTAACACATTAACACCAGAAATACTTGAGTCCACACGGAGACTACCAGAGGATCCCGGTCAGACTCTCCTGCACTTTGGGAGGTCGAGGTGGGAGGATTGCTCGGACCCAGGAGTTCAAGACTAGCCTGGGCAACAAAGTTGAGATCCGATCTCTACGAAAAATAAATAAAATAAAATAATAAAAACTGTAAAGGACGTTAAGTAATTTGGCCAAACCCTCAGAGGTAGTAAGTAAATATTAATGCATTCAAAATTGCTAAATAATTGTAACGATGACGCTCGTTTTAATCGAAAGTACGGAGGCCGTGGTCTGACTGCTTTCGCCTCCAACAAAGTGCGCCGCTGCGCTGCAAGCCGAAGATAAACAGGCGGACAGGTGCGACTTCAGGAGCGCCAGGGACGGTGTCACCCGAAGCCCCGCGCCCGCCCGCCGCGGCCCGGAGGTCGCCCCAGCTGGCCCGGCTCGGCTCCCGCGGGGCTGGCGCGGCCCTCGCTTCCAAAGTTGGAGCTCTCCGGGCGGGAGGGGCGGGGAGGACCGCGGGCGCTGACGTCACTCCCAGCGGGGATAAAGCGCCCCGCCCGGGTCGGGGCCAGGACCTGCCCGGCGCGGAGCAGCTGCGCGCTCGGGGACACTCGGCGCCCGGCGTGGGGCGAGGAAGGCGGCATGCCCCAGACGGTGGTCCTCCCGGGCCCTGCGCCCTGGGGCTTCCGGCTCTCCGGGGGCATCGACTTCAACCAGCCTCTGGTCATCACCAGGGTAGGTGCCCGCATTCTTGCTTTCGCTTGGAGCTGGGGTCTCCGGCGTCCGGGCAGACGCGGGGGGCGCCCCGGGGCCCAGGGCGGCCAGAAAGCGCGCGAGGGCGGTCGGACGGACGGGGCGCTGCTGGGTCCCGGGCTCGGGCGCGCAGCTCGGTCGAGTGGCTGCGGAGCGGCTCCGAGCTTTGACCAAGTCAGCTCCAAAGGGGTCCCGTCGTCTGTCTGGGTCTGACTTTCCGAGGGGAGCCCCTGGGCTCAGGGAAGGCGGGGCTGCCAGGCTCGAGGGCCTCCTCGCCCTGCGCACCCCATCTCCCTTCCGTGGCGACCGATGGGTCCCGGGTGGGAGACGCGGGCACTGGCGCCGGCGCGCATCTGAGCGTTTCCCAGGCGGGGTGAAACTTCAGCAGCGCGCTGTTCGCGGGCCGCGACCTGGGTTGGCCAAACGGGACCCGCTCAAGTCCGCCCGGACAGGGGAAATATTCCGAATGTGGACTCCTGAGTTTCCAGGCATGTTGAACACATGTTTTCCCAAGCTGAGAAATTGGCGCAGGAATCATCACCTCTCACTCCAGCTACAAAGAAAACGTGGCAGGCAGTTTAGTTTACCCAATGCAAAGTAAACCTCTCAGCCTAAAAACGGAAAATAATGCTTTAATATCAAGGTCAAGCTTTACTTATTCTCTATTGTCTAATGAGAAAACAAGGTAAAACTGAAACTCCAGGGTTTCTCTCCTGTCGTAAAATTAATTCGAAAGCATCATTTGGTCTAGTTGATTTTTCTCTAACACAAATGTTTTCTTCCTAGAAAATTAATGTATTATTTCAGTTATCACACATAAAGCATTTAATACCTAAATGTGTCAACTTTCAGAATATTTTTGGTTCTGAATATTTTACTTTGTTTTCTTGTATTCTTCTCATGCCATATTTTATAAATGAATACTTTATAATCTGATTGATCTGCTCATACAAATTTTGAACAAGGTAATGCTTTTTTAAATGCTGTTTTATTCATATATGTCTATGAGATTTGGGTACCAACATCCTTTTAAAAATATGTTAAAACATGTATCATACAGACGCCTACAATGGAACGTGTCAAGCCTTGTTTTACATTTTTCAAAAACATATAAACACGTCTGACATGTGTTTTTATATGAAACATGAAAACCGTTCAACATACCCCCAAAACCGTTCCTAAGTAAATTAAGCAGAAAATGCTTCAGTGACCTGGGCCAAGCAATTTCTATTATACATTTACCAAAGAAAACAATTTCCATTGTATCTGCTAAGAAATATTTTAGTTTCTGGAGTATAGTTTTTATTTAAATTGAATAAGCTTTTGAATTCTAACACAGAATAAATCATTTATATTAAATCCCAATAAAATAATTTTGTCACAAAAATCTTTTAAGGTATTCATAAACAAAATAGTTTGCTATTACAATATAACATGTTGATATAATTAGTCATATGCTTGAAATTTTCAGTTGTCGACATTATAAACGTTGGTTTTAAAGTAGTGCTTACATTCTGGAGTTGGACTACAGTAGTTATTGGTAAATATATTTCATATAATGACAATTATTATTAGGAAAACCAATTCTGTGTGGAACTTCTAACTCTTAACTAATTTGTGTCACTCATTTAGACATTTGGTTCAATAATGGTTTATGACCAAATATGATCATTTTATTTGATCATGCCTTTTCTCTTCAATTAGTTTAATTCTAGGACAGCAGGTAAAACCAAATTATTTTTGTATCCCAAGCGTCCACAAAGCCAGGTATGTAGTAGATTCTTAGAGTAAATAAGAATATTTATTTATTTATTCAATAAGAACTTTTATGCTTTAGTGAACACCTAATTGAGAATATTTTCACTTAAATAAGAATACTGAAACTCGTTTAGAAAAAGAATACAAGTATTACAGAAAAGCATTACGGAAAAATAACCATCAGTGTTGAATGGAGAATTATTGTACTACTGTTAACATTTTGACAGCATTTTGGAAGGCAGTGTGTGAGGTTGTGTGTTATTGTGCTGTTTTGCTTGTCAGGCATTGATGGGAGCCTTTTATATGCACGAACTCGCTGAAATCTCACAATACTCTTGGGGGTAGCAGTAGTAACATCCTTTTCCAGACGAGGAGAATGAGGCTTCAAAGGCCCATTAACCCGCCGGTGATCACAGCAGCGGGACAGGCTCTGATGCTAGGTCTGCCTGCCCCCAGAGCCTGCACTCTGAAGCCGACACAGGAAAATGGACACCTGTTCTGGCATTTCTAAAAAGGGGTTTGGGGCCATCCTGTTCCTCACTGGCCTTATTGATTCTGTCTTCAAGGTCTGCCACTTACCATTTTTTCGACCCCTGTCCCTCCTCAAGATTTCCTAGCCCCACACCTAGACATTTGGTCCGTCCTCCAATTCACGCAGCATATCCTTACTGTCTCTGGAAAATGCCAAGTTGCTCCATGGCATCACTGGTTCGCAGAGAGTAAAATGCATGGCTTTAGCACGACATTCAAGACTTTTCACCATCTACTATCCCAATTTGAGTTTCTAACTTCATTTCTTTCTTCTCCCTTCTTTTTCTCGCCCTTTCTTCCCCTTCCTGCACACGTAAAACATTCTGGACTACTCCCCTGACACGTCTTTGCTCCTGATACCATTTTTCCCCAGGTTTCTTTTCCCCACGCCACGCCACTGTCCTCTGTGCCTGTGGAAACCCATTCAAATGCCTCTCCTCCATTCGATTGCTGTAGCCTTCAGCCTCTACAACCTCTCCTTATGCCATGCCTGTACCAGACGTTTCACTATGTCTATATCCCACCAGATTGCACGTTCCCCAAAGGCAGGAACTTTCGAATTTGGGGGCCATTCAGTGCTTCACACGGTATCTAGTAGATCTTATGTGTTGTAGACTAAATATAGCCGCACTATGAATAATTGACTAGATTGTTCGCTTTTTACGTAAGGTTATTATAAATAGGTACAGAATGTGTTCTCAAAAATATTTCATGAAAAGATAAGTGAGAATTGTTTTACTGTTAGTTGATTTTGTCGTTTTGGTTGGTTGGTTTTTTTTGTTTTGTTTTGAGACACAGTCTCACTCTGTCACCCAGGCTGGAGTCTCGGTCACCCAGGCTGGAGCGCAGTGGCGTGATCTCGTCTCATTACAGTCGCCACCCCCTGGATTCAAGCAATTCTCCTGCCTGAGGCTTCCAAGTAGCTGGGACTACTACACCTGCCACCACATCCAGCTAATTTTTGTATTTGTTTTTAGTAGAAATGGGATTTCACCGTGTTGGCCAGGCTGTTCTCAAACTCCTGACCTCAGGTGATCCGCCCGCCTCAACCTCCCAAAATGTTGGGGTTACCGGTGTGAGCCACCACGCCCAGCCGATTTGTCATTTTTAAATAAGTTCTTAATATGCAAAGAATTGAAATACCAATGTCTACACTTAATGCCACAAAAAGTCCCATAAACGAGATGTGTTTAATCAAGTCCCCCATGAAATCAATTTTCGCCCTCCTACAAGCATACCCTTCCCTCTCCGCCTCACACTATACAGACTACAGCAATACTCCTCGACAATGGGGCTCCAACCAGAGTTTGTAGGAGAGCGATAAACCTGTCTCCAACAACTGAAATTACATTCACAAAATTTGGACACAGGGTCCTCACCCCCGTAATTGTTTACAATCCAAATAATCAGCCAGATGAATCTTTGTATTATAAGAAATCAAAAGTAAGGTAAATCAAACACCAGACATTCTCAAAACAAATTCAGCACCAGTTGTGATAAACACAATTTTTAGGAAGGCAGTTTCTAGCCAGTAAATATGTCAGGCCTTGTGCAATATAACATTTCAGTTGTGCATGTTCAGTTTAGGGGAGGGAGTTGTTATTTCAAACACTGGCCTAAGCATTTCACAGAAGAATTTTAAGGTTTACTTCTTTAAGTGAGCATCTTCTCTCTCTCTCTCTCTGTTTTTTTTTTTTTTACAAGAAGCTTCTAAAGAGTCTCTCTAGGTTTTTGGACCATCCAAAAGCTAGATCTACTCTCCCACAGACAAGTTACATGTCATTTGCTTTGACAAAATTCCAAAATGAAATATGGTAATTTCCTCTTATCCACAGGGGACACATTCCAAGCCCCCCAGTGGTTGCCTGAAACCTAGATTAGTACCAAACCCTATATATATGGTTTTTCCTATGCATGCATACCTATGATAAAGCTTAATTTATAACTTGGGCACAGCACTCTTCCACTTTGGGGCCATTAGCAAGTAAAATAAGGGTAGCTTGAAAGCAAGCACTGCAATACTGTGACCGTTGGTCTGATAACTCAGACTACGAAGTGACTGACAGGTGAAGAGTATAGCGTAGACAATGTGGGTACACTGGACAAAGGGATGATTCATGACCAGGTGGGACAGAGTAAGACCTCATGATGATACTCAGCACAGTGTGCAATGTAACACTTACGAACTGTTTATTTCTGAAATATTCCCACTACTATTTGCAGGCTGCAGTTGACCTTGGACAACTGAAACTGCAGAAAACAAAACCATAAATAAGGGGAGGCCAGTGTACAGTGCAAGCTTCTTTTGTGTACATGATATAAAACGATCGTCTACATCTGATGCCAGTGTGTCTTTTCTCACTAAATTTCTCTTCCCCTCTTCACTCCTCCCTCCTTCCTATCCAGAGCACACCCAAGATCAGGATTATTAAAACTGAGAATGCTATATGAGCTTGGGTACCAATATAGAAAATGCTAGCGTGTTCCTAATTTTTGCAGACTTTAAGTTAGAAAAGTATATGACTTTAAACTACATTTGAAAATTTAGTTTTATATAAACTACGTTTGAAATTTAAACTTTTAGAAAGAACTGTTTGCAATCAAATGCAATTCTTTTCCAGGGTAAAACAAATGTGGTGGAAAGGTTGATATAAATACAAAGCTATTCAGTTTGTTCTAACAAAGACCATGTCTGCGTGGAAGCACTGGTTCATGTGTTCGTAACTCATACATCCCACAAATATCTATTATGTGCAGAATGTCTTGTAAGTAAAAGGCACTGTGGGAATATAATTGTGGCTTAGATGGGCTTCTAACCCCTGAGAAGCTAATGTATCAGCAGAAAAGAAGGAACATGTATGTAAACTGCCATCGCACAACCTGTCCAGAATTCCACAAGAAAAGTAGGCCAAAGAGCTAGGAGGTGTTGAAGGAAAGATGACCCTCAGGAGAGGCGATGCGAGATCATGGAAGATTCTCAGCTGTAGAGCGAGGCAGACCCCGGTGGGAATTTAGGTTTTCCCAGGATGTGGGACCCTAACCAAGTTTCTTACACTTTCTGGGCATCCATTTTCTCATTTCGAAAGAGATAACTGCTTTGTAAGATTGTCTTAAGAATTAAGTGAGATAATAGTTCTCGGTACAGTGATGGTTCTCAGCCCTGGCAGCATGTTAAAGCCACCTGTACTGAGGGAATGCATTATCTTCCTGGGGACAGGGGCGCGCGGTTTCAAGGGCAAAAACTCACCAGCACCATGCCTTCTTCCTCCCCTCTCTCCGTCCCGGGATTAGAGGTTTTGTTTAAATTTTCGTGGACACGGGAAAATAAAGTGCATCACTCCAGCAGAAGCTTAAAGGAACTCCTTTCATAGGCCAAAGGGCTTGG
>PVKP010035238.1:0-23484 GCA_004027715.1 Plecturocebus donacophilus | reverse complement strand
GAACCAACCCAAATGCCCATCAATGATAGACTGGACAGGGAAAATGTGGCACATATACACCATGGAATATTATGCAGCCATCAAAAACGATGAGTTTGTGTCCTTTGTAGGGACATGGATGAACCTGGAAACCATCATTCTCAGCAAACTGACACAAGAACACATGAACACAGGGAGGGGAGCACTATACGCTGGGGTATGTTGGGGGAAAATAGGGGAGGGACAGTGGGGGGGGAGGGACAGTGGGGGGTGGGGAGTTGCAGGGAGATAGTATGGGGAGAAATGCCAGATATAGGTGAAGGGGAGGAAGGCAACAAATTACACTGCCACATGTGTACCTATGCAACAATATTGTATGTTCTTCATATGTACCCCAAAACCTAAAATGCAATAAAAAAAAAGATGCCAGTTATCCACAATTGATCTATAAATTCAACATGATCCCAATTACTACCCAATAAGTTTCTTGGTATATCTTGGTCAGTCAATTCGAAAGTGTAGTGGGAAATGCAGAGGCAAGAATAGTCAAAACATGCATGAAGAACAACAATATGAGAGAATTGTCCTATCAGATAGCAACTAAGTTGGTTAATTTGCTATTGTTGTAGAGACAGGCAAATAAAATTATAGAATAGAGTAGAAAGCTCAAGGACAAAATAACTTATAGTATATTGACACTTGATTTAGGACAAATGCGGCATCAGAGAGCAGTTGGGAGAAAATAAATCTCCATAATAAATGGTACCAGTACAATCAAGTGTTTATGTACAACTCTGCTTCACCCCCAAATTCAATTCCAGATCTAAGTGTGAAAAGCAAGATAACATAAATTTTAGAAAGTAATATATGAGAGTATCTTTGGAATCTCATAAGAAGCAGCTAATTTTAAACTACTAATCCTAAAGGGAAAATATGCAATTGAATACATTAAAATCAAGTATTTCCATTAATAAAAAGTCATCAAGAAAGATAAGAGGCAAGCTCACTGAATGCAAGAAATATTTGCAGCCTGCTTCCCCAACCATAGGGCTAGTATCCTTAACACAAAGATTAGGAATTGATAAGAAAAGTCAGACATCCCATTAGAAAATTAGAAAAAAGATTTGAATGCGAACTTTAGAAAAGAAGATACTCAAATGGCCAGCAACCATATGATAAGACGTCAATCTCACTGCTATCAGCAGAACAGGAACTAAAATCACTATGAGATATCAGATGTGCTAACAAAGAAAATGACTGAAAATAGCACACTGTGAAGATGTGAAGTAACTGGCACTGTTTACACCGCTGGAAGGAAGGCAACTGGGCACAATTGCTTTAGAAATAATATGACATCTCCTAGTTGAACATACTTTTGATGAATCAATCCACTTCTAGGTATGCACCAAACAAATAAATATTCATATGCTCTAGGTAGTGGTATGCTAGAAGTAGCTTGCACCAGCTTGGGAGAGCTGTCTGTGCACATCTCTTCCCATCTTCACATTCAGTGACTTCTCACTGTTAGCTCGAAATAAGCTGTGTGGTAGAATTTGTACCACAGAAATAGACAGATGCAAAGACCAGGGATTTCTCTCTGGAGAATCAGTTGTTAAATATTTACCAGCCTGGCAAGGGGTTCAGGAAACGTATACAAAAGAATCTTCCTTTTCATTTGTTTCTCTTCTTTTTTTGAGATGGAGTTTCACTCTTGTTGTCCAGGATGGAGTACAATGGTGAGATCTCAGCTCACTGCAACCCCCACCTCTTGGGTTCAAATGATTGTCGTGCCTAAGCCTTCCAAGCAGCTGGGATTACAGGCACCTGCCATCATGCCCAGCTAAGTTTTGTATTTTTAGTAGAAACGGGGTTTTGTCATGTTGCCCAGGCTAGTCTTGAACTCCTGACCTCAAATGGTCCTCCCATCTCGGCCTCCCAAAGTGCTGGGATTACAGACATGAACCACTGCACCCAGTCAAGAATTTTCTTAGATGCATTATTTATAATATGCTCAAACAGAAACCATCCAAATGTCTCTTAAGATTAGAACAAGTGACTGGTAACGAAAATGTGGCATATATACACCATGGAATACTATGCAGCTGTAAAAAAGGATGAGTTCATGTCCTTTGCAGAGACGTAGATGAAGCTGCAAACCATCATTCTCAGCAGACTAACAAAAACAGAAAACCAAATACCACATGTTCTCACTCATAAGTGGGTTTTGAACAATGAGAACACATGGACACAGGGAGGGGAACATCACACACTGGGGCCTGTTAGTGGGTGGGGGAGGCAAAGGGAGGGATAGCAGGGGGTGGGGATTGGGGAGGGATAACATTAGGAGAAGTACCCAATATAGGTGACGGGGGATGAATGCAGCAAACCACTGTGGCATGTGTATACCTATGTGACAATCCTGCACGACCTGCACATGTACCCCAAACTTAAAGTATATATAAAAAAGGGTAGGATGAGTAAATCATTTTTGATTGTTAATATAATGGAATACTATATGCAATAAAACAAACACGCTGGAGTTACAGCAACATGGATAACTCTCCTAAGCATAATATTGAACAACAGCAAAACGATAAAAACATCTAAACACAAAAGGATTTCTGTGGTATTATTCCATTTATGTGAAGCTCAAAATTAGTTACAGCTGAACTATAGTTTTTAGGAATGCAAACTAAAAAGAAAAGTTTGAAGAAAAGCAAGGATGTGGCAAGTATTGATACTGGGATAATAATTATATTCAGAGGGGAAAACAGAAATTGTGATTAGGAATGAGGAGTGGGTGGATGAGGATGCTTCTGTGGTGCTAACAATGTTCTAGTTCTTGATCTTGGCTGCGTTTACATGGGTGTTTATATTTCTTTAAGCTGAATATTTGGTTTTCAGATAAGTGTATATAAGGGACTATAGTCAATGATAGTCCTGTCTCCCAGGATGAGGCTAAATAAATACCCGAAAGGCTCTTTGCAATGTGCTTGCAATATAGTAAGCACTAATTACAAGTGGGCAAGTGGTAGGAGTAGTATAAAATAAGATTTTAAAGTGGAATCTACTCAAAGAAATGGAAAGCTTTGTATAAAGGAGTTAGAATGGCATTCCAATTGAATAGGTTAATAATAAAGCATACAATTTATATTCGTTTTAATCACTTCACTTTCTTCTTGAATATAGACCAGATCTAGTGCTGGGAGCTGGTTATACCGAAGTGGATAAGACACACCTCCTGCCTTTGAAACCAAAGTCTAGCAAAGATAATGCATTCATTTATTTGTACATTTTTCAGCCCTTTGGTTGGTCTGTGCTATGTATGAGGCATTAGAAACAGAAGTAACTTTTTCAAGGGACTATACATGCAATTCTAGATAGACAAAAATAAGCACATCAGAATATTATATTATATATGTGAATATTATATTCACATATATCAGAGATATGTGAACAGTGAAATGGGGGAAGAGCTAAGAGTCACATGCTACAGGAGTAAATGGGGTGCTGGAAATTCTGAATTAACTCATTCTACCTCCATACCACACTCATACTAGTTAAAGAAATTAAAGAACTAAAAATTTCACTTCCCAGACTCCCCTGTAACAAGGGCTTTACCTGCAAATTAGTCTTTCAATTGGATGCACTCATCAGATGCAGGAGGCAGGATTGAGTTGGGGCCATCTTTTGCAATCACTGGCCCTTTCTGATGGTATTCGAGGCCAAGGAAGTGGGAAGTTTCGCCGTAGTGGTATCACCATGTCCATTCTCTAATTTCCTGGGTGTCAAGAAATTGTGGGGGCAGCAACAATTTCATGGCCCCTTATCCTGGCTCCCTGGTCCCTGGATAAGATTTAGGTGTCTGTTCTCCATCTACCTAGTTTTTGAGAAATAACTGAGGCATCAGGAGCCTTTTGCTGCCAGTACAGCTCCAGGAGTGTCCACTGGTAGCAATGTCTCTAGGGAAACAGTTGTGTCTTGTTCTGTAAGATCCCTGAAGGCTCAGATGGAATCAGCTCCTTCAGCCTTTCCAACACTGTTGTCAGGACCTCCCTCCCTATATTTAATCTCTTTCTACCTCAAATGACTTCTATTTTCTGACTGAATCATGGAATAGTACAGATGGAAGCGTGAGTTTTCATTTACTGAAATTCACTGGAGTAAAGTTTACACATTTCTCTTTATAACTGACACCAAGATAATGTGTATTGTTCTAAATCCCATTTTCTCTTTAAGAAATACCATTCTATATTTACAGGGGTCAGTTCTACAGATATACTACCAAAAGTTAAACCAACACAAGCAAACATAGTTTCCCAGTTTTCTTAAGAATATTTAGTACATATAATAGGGATACAGCTTTCTTATTGCAAAGGACATTCTTCCTTTGCTGAAGTTGAATAGTGATGTATGCCACGTGTGTTAAAAATGTTTGTGCTACATAATTTGACTCTTGGGAACTCCTGGTACCAAGGGGTAAATTGACTGAAACAGGTAAGTGAAATACAAGCTGATAAATTTTTGTACTTATTTTCAAGGATGAGATAGATTAGATGAATAAATAAGACACACACACATTCCCAGCTTTGTTTGTTCAAAGAATTCTGAGCATTACACTGGAGATTTCCCCAGAAGAAATCTGTTTCTTGAATTCCCAAGAGCTGAGAATGAAGGGAACTGGCAAACGTTGATTCACCAACACACTTCTTTGAAGAAAATGGTCCCCTGAGCACAATAAGAAACCAGCCAGGTAGAATTCACCCCTAAGCTTTCTAAACAAGGAAAAAGATATTTCACCAGTTAACAAGAGACTGGCTGTCTTATGTCCTCCACATGGCTTCCTGAGATGTGGAGGGTCTTTTCAATGTCTATTTTTCCCCTTGGGCAGGATTCAGGAGAGAAAAATGAGGCACAAAGCTTGTACATAGTAGGTTTTCGAAGAGTAACTTCAATTGATTGTTAGCCATGACCAAAACCACAAGCCAGCCAGTCTCTGACTTCTCTTAAAGGACAGGAATCCTCACTTTTGATCAAGGACTCACTATGTCTAGCCTGTTCCAGCACTTCAGGTACATTGCACTTTATTTAATTCTCATAAAACCCTGTGAAGTGGGTTCCATCGAACCCACAGAATACCTGTTCCCAGTATACAAGAAAGAGACTTTTGCTCAAACTCACATTACCAAAAGGTTAGAGCCAGGAACATAAACCAGAGTTGACTTCCCTTGGGAGCCCATGGTGTATGCTTTGGGCACAATACACCACAGGTGTGACTTTTCATGGGCATCGTATGCGGCCAAATGTGCAGCTACAGCCCCAGCTCAACTTCTCTCGCAGTTTCCAACTATTTCCAAAAGGCTCTGAAACAGTCAAAGACCACAGACTACTATTTTCAGTAGAATTGTTTACTTGTGTTTTCTGGCAGAACAAGGCCAAGGCACCAACTTCTTTGCCTGTTTGTTTCTTTTAGAAATTTAGGTTATGGGAATGTATGATGTGGATGATGAGGCAGAATGCCTGCATTGCATCATAGGATATGCTTTGCAGCATGTAGCACCTTGAGGAGGGAAGAACTGTGCACAGAACTAGGCATTCCTGTGGCACTGTGTCCAATGCATTGGGTCTAATACGGAAGTTCAGTAAATTTCAAAAGTGAAAAATCACAATGCTAATACCAATCAAGAGTTAATATTCCAGATCGGTCAGTTATGTCAATGAAACTTACGTTGTTAAAGTTCTACTTCTCTTCGGGCACACAAAACATACTAACTTCAAAATCCAAAATATGATGTAAAGAGAAATTTAACAGTGTAGCAAACTGGCATCAAATATCTTAAGTCAAATTAAGATTTTTCAATAAGCTCTGCTATTGTAGCTCATGATACACATTCCATGTACCCTAACTTCAAGAGAAAGCATCCTCAATCTATGCGTATTCATATATCAAGCAATCAACTTAGTATCAGATACCTACCGGCACTGTTTTAATGCAGTAGAGAAGACATTTATTGAACTATAGGAAAAATAAAGATTTCGTGAGGTCATTTAAGGCCCACTGTGACACTTACACTTTTTAAAACTGAAATATTCCTACAAACTTCAGCTTTTATTTAATGATTGTTTTCCTATCTCCCAGAAGAGTATAAGGTTAAGTACAGAGCTTAATAAGAGCTTACCCCAACGTTTGTATCCAGGTAAATTAGTTTAATCTGTTATGTTGGAATGAGGCATCATTCTGGGCTCTTCATCAGGCCTTAAAGATGTGGAGTTAAAGATGTCGTGAGATTTAGCAGTGTTACTACTCTCTGAATTACAAATGCTTATCTATTATGAGCCACACAGAACAGCCTGACTATAACTTTTCAGCGTGCTCTTCCTTTTTCCTGGTTAATAAACAGTATTATTTGCACTTTGTGTTGCTGGACCTGGAGGAAAAAACGAAGTGCCAGATGGCTGAACTAAACCTGAATCCTTTAGTTTATGGACAGAGCTACCAGGAGCCCAGTGTTATGGACTAAATGTTTCTGTCTGCCCCAAACTCATATGTTAACATTCTAATCCCCATTGTGATGATATTAAAAGGTGGGGTCTCTGGAAGGTAATTAGGACATGAAGGTGGAGCCCTCAAGGTGGGATTAATGCCCTAATAAGAAGAGGCTTGAGAGCTTGCTTACTCTCTTTCCCTTCCACCATGTAAGGATGCGAGGAAAAGACAGTCATTTTCAAACCAGAAAGAGAGCTCTCATCAGACACCAGATATATCGGAGCTTTGATCTTGGACTTCCCAGCCCCTAGAATTATGAGAAATAAATGGTTTTTGTTTGAGCCACCCAGTCTGTGGTACTCTGTTATAGCAGCCCAAACTGACTCTGAATTCAGCATTCTAACATTTCCTAAAACAAAGACTGAGGGTTGCAGCAACAAGTCATCTCTCCTCTTAATTCCTCCTTCATCCCCTCTCTGGTATATGGGTTTTACTATAGTGTGCTGAGAATGAGATCCAAATAGGATTGTATAATAGTAAGTTTGGGGTCCTTGGCCGCAGGCTTGGGCTAAACGGTTGAGATGAATTTAGGGCCCAGTTTTGCTTATTCCCAGTCATGGTTCTTTGGTTGCCCAAATAAAAAAACCTCCAAAATGATGGCAAGCCAGATTTATTCTTGCCTTTTTGTGAGTTTCATCAAGAATTTAAAGGACAGCAGCAATTATAAAAAGGAGTCTGGACCCTAAAAATATATCAATGTTTCAACCCTGAAGGAAAAAGGGAAACATTAAAATATCACCTGTCTTAGTTTGTTTTCTGTAGCTATAACAGAATACCACGGACTGGGTAATTTATAAAGAAAAGAAGTTTACTTGACTCAAAGTTCTGGAGGCTGGGAAATCCAAGAGCATGGCACCACCATGTGGCAAGGGTCATCTCATGGAGGAGAGGTGGAAAGGAAATCAGTGCACAAGAGAGCCCACTTTCATAGCAAAGCCACTTGCACAATAACTAACCCACTCCCAGAATCCATCCATGAGGATGGAGCTCCTATGACACAATCACCCCCCAGTGGCCCCACCTCTCCACACTGTTACACTGGGGACCAAGTTTAACATGAACTTTTGGAGAACACATTCAAACCATAGAGAGAACATGGGTCTTGGAGCAGGACAGCACCACTCAGTGGGATGAGCAGCACTTGGTACTACTTGTTCTTGAGTCATGATTGCCCCCCACCTTCAGTCCCCTTCTGCACACTGCCTCTTGAGCCATGACTTAATCAAGCTACTCCAACAGATTAGATCCCAGAAGATGCTTGTCTTAACGATGAGTCTGGATGTACAGGTGTCACTGTTTTAATGCAACTTAGAGCTCCGCACTCACCAGTCAGGCAACTCTATTTCCTCCTCTACTCAGGAAGTGGGACATCCAGGGAGCCACACTTAGGGAGGCTGTTCCTGTCTGCATCTCACCCAGTGGCCAGATGACTGGCAGCTTACAATAGTTTGATGTGCAAGTTTGTTGCAACACTGATGTGGTAGAAAATTTGACTTGGAGTCAGATCTGAATTTAAGTTCCACCTCTAACACTAGGATTATGACTTTGGGACATGGTGATTATTTAGTGGATGTATATAAGATCATATTCCTACCACCACCTTCTCCAGGGCACTTGCACCCTCATACTGCCACCCTCCATCCCTGTGGCTATGTGGAGCTGCCATGTTCTCCCATCATGTCTTCCCTCTGGCTACAGATGAGTGGGGGTGGGAGTGGAGGACTTGACTCCAGATCAGGACCCTGGAGAACTCAATTCTAATTCTGCTCAGTGGCAGAGGTATAGAACTTGGCAGCCATCCGACGCCTTACTTGCCCCTATGTGAAGCAATACATTTTGTAATCTAAAAAAAGAATGAAAATGAAATCAAGAGAAAAACTGGGAGAAAGGAAAAGGAGACATCTTGGCTATTTTCATATTGCTGATTGTAGTTCTTAAGAATCAACTGTATCCCTGCTGTTCTTACAGTTTGGTTATTTGATATCCATTTGTATCACTAAGATAATAAATAAATAGTTTTGGTCAGAATTTTGTCACTTGAAGTTGAAAATCCTGACTAAAATATGATCGGTTACTTACTGAATGACCGTTTTGTTTCAGGCACGGTTGAGTACTCCATATATACTTGTGATTTCACTTGACTTCAACAACAACAACAAAATTCCAGGCTAGAAATTATAATCCCTGATTTGCATATAGGAAATTGAGGTTCAGAAAATGTATTAACTCACCCAGTGTCATAAACTAATAACATCAGGCTTTGCCCATGATGTGAACCTAAGTCAGGCTAATGCCTGGCGTATGCCCTTTCTACCGCAGTCTTATGCCTAATCCGGATGATTATTATTTACTTCTCAAAAAACTTGAAGCATCAATAACATCATCACAGAATTTTTGAGAACCAAATGTAGTAAGTGTGCAAAGCCTCTTTGAAGACTGAAAAAGGAATGTACAACTAGGATATATCATTACTGCTCAGATAATATCTGACAGAATTGTTTCACTGCAAATCTAAATTAAAATGATAGTATTTGAAAGAGTCACAATCTGGGCAAAGTTAGAAATTTCCCTACTGAAGAGGTTTCAATCACTCCAGATTTGAAATCACTTTTATTTTTTTTTAACACCTACCTCTGCTAATAACTTTTATCAGGAAGAAGAGATCAGCTTATCAATGCTGTTTCTCTGTCCCTGGTTTTTTGCTCTCCTACCTCTGAACTCATTTCCTTTCTTCTTGTACTCAGTCATGAATTTACAGCCTTCCTCTGTGATTTGCTCAATGCCCAGCTATCCTACTACCAGGATGCTGTTGCACACTGTTCTGAATTCTCACAGTCGCTGAAAGAGTGGATTCTGGACTAATTCAGACCCGTTCTAAATATTGCATCATCTCTTACAAGCTGTGTGATCTGGGGCTTGCTACTCAATCCCTCTGTGTCTAGTTTTCTGTTCTGCACATAGGGTCAATGTCAATACTGACTTCATAGTGTATTGGGAGGTAACACAGATGAAGTGCTTATTACAGATGCAGGTTAAATGTTTATTTGTTGACGTTGTCATACAAATAGCTATTGCGTGATTATTCTTTTGTCTTTTGTGTTACTCTTCAGCCCCTGGAAGACTCTTTTCTCTTGTCATTTCTCCTGTAATTTTTCTTCCCTACTCTTTCTGCATTCTGGGGTTCACACTACATTCTCTCCTGGTCACTTTCTTGTTGCTGGGGATCTGCATTGAGTGTACTTGCACAAAACTGTGCTTTCTTTCTCTGCTGTTATGTGCTGCTGCTGTTTTCTCTAAACCTATAACTCTCCACTATGTCTCTAGAATTCCTTGTAGTGCTTCAGGCTTTGGCAAAAGCTCAACCCAGTAAATTCGCATGACTGTATTTTAGTTCCTGGAAGTTCACTTCACAATGCAAGGAGCTATTTATTAGTTGCCATTTTCAATGGCAATATGATAGAATGTTGAACTATTTTGAATTGACATTGAAAGATACTGTTTCAATGTCTGGGTCCGCTCTTAACTGGATGTGTTGAACTTAGAAAATTTGCTTAGTCTTCCTGATTCTACCAATAAAACAGATGGTAATCCTATTGACATTTGTGAGGATTAAATAAGATAATGCATGTAAAAAATTCTTTGTACCACATATAGATTAGTTATTATTCTTTTGGAATAAACCATTATTTTGGAGAAAAGAATACTATTCTAGGAGAAGCCACCAAGAAAACCACATCTCTAAGAAGCAAAACAAACATATTTTTTTCACAGTGCTTCTCATGGCCTAACTTTAAAGTGTTTTATAACTCACAGCAAAGTCACTGTATTTTCTGCTTCAGAGAGTGTTAGCGAATTCCTCCCGGGGCAGAAGCAATTTTTCCTTCAACTCTTTCCCAATTGTCTCCTCTTTCAAGGTTGTTAGTTTAAAGTCTTTACTAAACTGTAATATTTGCATTTCTCTCTTTGGAGAACTCATGTACAGAAAAATCCATGTTAATTTGGATTCATTTAATTTAGAATTCAGAATAATTATAAGTAATGCTTACATATAGTTTACCTTAGCTTTATCTAGGAGGAACGATGCATGAGTCCACTTATATGAGAATTTTCTTTTGGCTCCGCCACCTCTGAGATAGCAAAATAGCGCCCTTTTTCTCCTCCTCAGCCTACTCAATGTGAAGACTATAAGAATGAAGACCTTTTGATGATCCACTCCCACTTAATAAATAGTAAATATATTTTATCTTTCTTATAATTTTCTTAATAATGCTTTTTCCTCTAGCTTACTTTATAGTAAGAGTACAATATCTACATATCTAACGTACAAAATATGGGTTAATTGTCTATATGTTATCAGTAAGGCTTCTGATCAATAGTAGGCTATTAGTAGTTATGTTTTGGAGCAGTCAAAAGTTATACGCAGATATTCTATTGCATGTGGGTCAGTGCCCCAACCCCTGAATTGCTCAAGGATCAACTTTATAATAATTATAATAATATAATATATACAACATATAATTATAATAGATTAAAGCTAATATCATAATATATAATTAATAAATATGTTATATATGTAGTAATTATACAGATGTATAATAATATACTATAGTAACCAACTATTATCTAATAATAGTATAAAATATATAAATGAAGTAACTATTTTTACCTATTTTTCACAGGTAATTTGAAAACATATCTTTAATACTAATAGCTAGTACTATATGACAAGCATGGTTTTAAATGCTTTATATAAACTCACATACCAAAAACAATTGATTTGATGATTTTAAAACATTCTTATCTAGTCATTAAATTGCAGGAGAGATTTATCTAAGCAGGTTAAATAAAAAGAAACCCACAACTGGGCACATGATGATCAAGCTGCTGAAAGCTAAAAATATACAGAATGTCTTGAAATGAGCCCAAGGCACAACAATTGAATAACTGCTGACCTATGATCAGAAACAACAGAGGCAGAAGACAGAAAAATGACATCTTTATGGGAAAAGAAAAAAAGACTGTCAACTCAGAATTCTATAGCCAAAAAATCTCTTTCAAAAATTGTGATCATTGCTGGTGGGAATGCAATATAATGCAGTAACTTTGGAAGACAGTTTGGTGATTTCTGACAAATCTAAACATACTTTCATCATATGATTCAGCAATCATGTCTTTTGGTATTTATACAAATGAAGTACATACTTATATCTACAAAAAACCTGCACACAGTGTTTATAACAATTCTATTCATAATTGCCCAAACATGGGAGCAACTAAGATAGCCTTCAACAGGTGAATGAATAAATGGTCAGACATCCACACAATAGAATATTATTTAATGACACAAATAAATGACCTATGGAAATACAAACAGGCATGAAGGAAACCTAAATGCATATTGCTAAGTGGAAGAAGCCAGTCTGAAAAAAAAATCTCATACTATATATATTAAGGTTCTACAGAGAAGCAGAACCAATAGGCTGTGTGTGTGTGTGTGTGTGTGTGTGTGTGTGTGTGTGTCTGTGTGTGTGGCTGTGTCTGTGTGTAATTAATTACAAAGATTTGGCTTATGTGATTATGGAGGCTGAGAAGCTCAAGATTTGCCACTGTCAAGCTGGAAACCCTGCAGAGTCAATGATATAGTTCCAGCTTGAGTCCAAGTTCAAAGGTCTGAGAATCAGCAAAACTGATGGGGTAAGTCCAAGTCTGAGTCTGAAGGCAGGAAAAGAACACTGTCCTAGCTTGAGGACAGTCAATCAGAGAGAGCAAATTCTCCCTTAGTCAACTCTTTTGCAACATTCAGGTCTTCAACAGATTGATGAGGCCCACCCTCCCCAGGGACAGAAATATGCTTTACTCATTTTACCAATTTAAATACTAATCTCATCCAGAAACACTCTCAAATGTACCCAGAATAGTGTTCAACCAAATATCTGGGCACCCTGTGGCCCAGTCAAGTTGACACATAAAATTAACCATGACACCTTATGATTCCAGCTGCATAACATTCTGGAAAAAGCAAAACTATGGGAACATTAAAAAGATTGACAGTTGTCAGGGGAATGGAGAGAGAGAGAAGAGAGAGAAATACGTAGACTCCAGGGGATTTTTTTTTAGTGCACTGAAACTATTTTGCATGTGCTATGTGACATTATGTATTTGTCTAAACCTATGGAAAGCACAGTCCCAAGAGTGAATCCCAATGTAAACTATGGAGTTTAGTTAACAATATTGGTTTATCAACTGTAATAAGTGTACCGAACGAATGTGAGATGTTAATAAGAGGAAAAACAAAGAAAGGGGAAGAAAACTTATGGGAACCCCTGTACTTCATGCTCATTTATTCTGTAAGCCCCTAAAATGGCTCTAAAAATTCAAGTCTATTTTTTAATCTAGGTGAAATGAAGCATTTTAAAATTAAAGAAATGCTAAAATTCCTCAGATTTAATAGAGATGGTTCCAAGTAAAAACTCAAGTCCTTTGGGAGGAATGAAGAGTACTAGAATTCATAAACACGTGGGTAAATATAAAAGATTATATTTTTCCCCTTAATTTATTTTCCTAATAATAACTTCTATTAGTCAACATACTCTCAATTTCTCAAAAATAGTCAATAATTTATATTTTTATAATTAAACTTGCCTCTCAAGTTGAATTTATGAAAGTTCATTAAGACAGTATGTATGATGCTTGAAAAATACTAGGTTGAAAAATATCTGCTGTTGATCTGAGTTTTGGTTAATTCGGTCGGGCTTATTCTGGAAGCCATGGGAGTGGGTGTCTCAGACCTCTGCAAGAGAGAAACTGCCGACGAGGATTGCAGTCAGCCTCCAGCCTCCAGCTGCAACACCTTCAGGATCCACTCCAACACTCAAGCAAGGAACCCGAGAATGGGCTTTCCTGAGCAGCTATGGCCAATGACAGAGGATGCTGTGGTTTGGATATGGTTTTTTGGCCCCACCAAATCTCATGTTGAAACTTATTCTCCAGTGTGGCATTGTTGGGAGGTGGCACCTGGTGGAAGGTGTTTGAGTCATGGGGGGTGTATCTGTCATGGACAGATTAATGCCCTCCCTTGGAGGTGAATGGGTTCTCGCTCTATGAGTTCTCAGGAGAGCTGGCTGTTAAAAAGAGCCTGGCATCTCCCCCTCTCCCTTCTTGCTTCCTCTCTCACCATGTGATCTCTGCACGACTGGCTCCCCTTGGCTTCCATCATGAGTGGAAACAGCCTGAGGCCCTCACCAGAAGCCAATCAGATGCTGGGGTGCCATGCTTCTTGTAAGCCTGCAGAACTGTGAGCTAAGTAAGTCTCTTTTCTTCACAAGTAACCCAGCCTCTGGAATTCCTTTATAGCAATGTAGAGCAGATGAACACAGGGAGGGAGGTGTGTGGGGGAATAGAGAGCTGTGGGGAACAGATAATGTAGGGTCTTGTAGGTCACAGAAAGGACTTTGGATTTAACTGTGAATGAGATGCACAGTCCGTGGGGGATTGTGAACAGAGAAGAGAGACATATTTTAACAGGCTCTTGGCTGCTGTGTTGAGAATACAGAATGGATAGGCAAAGCCACGCTGCCCCTCAGGGGCTCTGTCCTGGCAATTTCTTGTCCTGAATGTTCTTTCTCCAGACATCAGGATCTGTAACCTCCATTTTTTTTTTCATAAATTGAGCCCAAAGTTGTTCAGGTTGTAAATGAAGGTCCTCTCAGTGCCCCTCTGATTTGTTTTTATTTGGGAGGTGGCACTTGGAGTGTTTCCTCACACACTCCAAACGCAGAATGTATTAAAAAGTGCCCTCTCTCTGCACTCACACACACTTAGCCATTATGCGGCAGGAAGGCACTGCTTCAGAATCATCTGTTCTCCTGCAAACAGAATCTCCCTGGAATCTATTATTTCCAAGTACAACAACTGAAATAAGTTATGAGAGGTGGAACTTAAGCCATAAATTGCCAATGCCAATCAGGAAATTGGAACTGAATGAGCAATTGGAGAGTGATGCAGTTGCTCATTTATTAGGCTTGACACCGATAGCCACAAAATAGGAGCCTGTATAGTGCAGCAGTTCAGAGCACAATTTCTGAAGTCAGTATCCCTGAATCCAAAGTTACACACTGGTATGACCACAGGCAAGTCACTTAACTTGTCTGCGTTTCAGTGTCTTCGCTGAACACCCTGAAATGATAATAATAGTAAGTTATAGGGGATGGAAAGATGAACTTAGATAGTTTTGAGTTCTTTCATGACTTACCATAGTGACACAGAGAGAGTGCAACAAATGTTAATTTCTAATTATCTACCACTTTTAAAATGTAAAATGTTTTCCCTCTTGGAGGGTGCTTAGAGTTTATCCTGTAAGGATTTTTTTAATGTCTGCCTTATGTTTACACCGATTATTATATTGTAATTATTGTGTTGTTATTGCCTTTACCTAAAAGGAAAATCTTCTTTTATCTAAGAGCAACTCATATTTCTGTAACAATAGCAGGGCACGTGGAAAGCTGCATACTTGGTATCTTAATTTTGTCTGAGTCAAAGTAAAGGCTCATGTGCGGCCAGGCGCGGTGGCTCACGCCCGTAATCCCAGCCCTCTGGGAGGCCGAAGCGGGTGGATCACCTGAGGTCAGGAGTTTGAGACCAGCCTGGCCAACATGGAAAAACCCCGTCTCTCCTGAAAATACAAAATTAGTTGGGCATGGTGGCAAATGCCTGTAATCCCAGCTACTCGGGAGGCCGAGGCAGGAGAATCACTTAAACCCGGGAGGCGGAGGTTGTGGTCAGCAGAGATCCTGCCATTACACTCAAGCCTGGGCAACATGAACAAAATTCTGTCTCAAAACAGAACAAAACAAAGGCTCATGTGCTATGGCTGGCTGGGCTATCCCAAAAATCTTCTCTGCACCCTGACGTGTTAGTCCAGATGCCAAAATGGAATTAAACATGCATGGATTTTATTAAGGGCAATGCCTGTGGGTAGGATAAAAGGGAAGCAGTCGGAGAACTTGAGAGAATTGTCCAACCGGTGATAGCAGTCTGATCCCAAATGAGAGAAAGAGAACGCAGAAAGGGTTGGTGTCAGTAAGTAGTCTAACGTGGCAAGAAGTTCAGCAAAGACTTCAGGAACTGGTGAAGCCAAAGGCAGTCCAGGTAGAAGCCTGTTTCTTCCCCGGCGACGCTGTTCCTGGCGTACGCAGCCATTGGCTGGGAGCAGCGATGGGGGCGTGGCTTCCAGGTAGATTTCAAACAGCAATCCTCCTTCTTGAGCCACTGTTTCCGGCTCACGCAGCCATTGGCTGAGAGCAGCGATGGGGGCGTGGCATCCAGGTAGATTTCAAAGAGCAATCCTCCTTGAGCCGCTGTTCCCGGGTCACGCAGCCATTGGCTGGGAGCAGCGATGAGGGCGTGGCATCCAGGTAGATTTCAAAGAGCAGCCATAGCTTGGTCAATGGTGGACTGTGAGGTGCTTTTTCTTGGCCACCACACATGAGAGCAGGAGAAGCAGCAGCAAAATCATCTCAATCTCATGTTGAGAATGGAAACAATCTGGTTGTTAACACTGTAGTATGTCTGTGTCCCCAACTTTGTTAACTGTGCTTGTCCTTATTTTAACCGGGTGATTTAACTCTCCAACTCATTACTTTTCATCCGCTCCAGTGGTATGCTTTTCTAATGAGCTGATAGCTTGTCTATAGGACCTGACAAAATGTTCTGTGTTTGAGGAGACTTTCCATGATTTATGAAGTCCTTCAACCAGTTCATTTATTTCACAATCATACATTAAGCACGTCCTGAGTGTGTGGTGGGGGCTGGGCGGTGGACTGAGAGCTTCAAAGGCAAATGAGACACTGTAGTCACTGTTCACAAATCGGATATTGTTATATGGATTTATAATGTCTACTACTTCTCTCTTGTGGTATGATGGGCTGGGGAACTCAAAGGTCTCTTGAAAGATTATAGCATATTTGTAAAGAATTTTTAAAAATTAGTTCCATGCAATCAAAAGTTTGATTTTTATTTTTTCTCACTGAAAAGTCTTGACAAAGATGGGGGTAGACCGACCATTCTGAGCTTTGTCAGCCTCAGGGGTCCTCCTTAAGTTCTGGCTTCTCTGATAGGAGTCAGTTTCTTTGGACTCCGGTTTAATTTGCTGACAGGTTTGATGTGACTTACAATTATATTTACATCCCTCTTGTCAAGCCTTGTGTGCCCTGATTGAAACTCTGGTCACATTTTTATTAATTTTAGCCTTTATTTATGCTATGTTCTCTCAAGGTGGAATTAATTATTTCTGGGGCCCCAGATGCCAAGATTGGCAGGACAATTGATGGGTGCTACCATTGCTTTCTTGTGGCCCATTTCTTGAGGGATGTATTTGTCAACAGAGAAGGAAATTTCTTCACCAGATTTATAGACAAGTGATCCTTAGTAGTGTGGAAAGTAGTGAGTTCCATAAATCTTGGGAAAACTTTGCATAGATCCCTACCCTGGAAACTTTAATATCCTTATGCCTTCCTGCTCACTGACGATATCACTCCTTACAGTAAAATCCGAGTTACGCTCTCAGACACTAAAATGTTGGTAGTTTAGGGGATGTATCAGTTGTTTGAATCTGGTCATCAAGGTCTTGGAAACCTAGATTATATTTGGTACCAAAAAGAGATTTCTTTTTCTTTGATATAGAAATCAAGGTCACTTACTCTGAACATTATAGAACTAAGACCTCTTTATTGACAAATCCTGGTAACACTTCCCCATGTGGGACACTTGATTAGAAGTACAAATGAAGTCAAGAACCGGCGGAAGATTTTCTTCCTCTAAGTGGGTCATACATTAATCATTCTAAGTAGTGAACTTCAATCCTTGACAAATTGCTTCTCACTGTGAAGTCTATGGGTATATTCCCAACTGTTTGGAACTGCAGTGGGGTCAAACCAATTATTTTAGAGAACATTTCTCCACCCTCACCCTTCATTATAGATCTTTTTGCTTACCAGACATTCCGTTTATCATATGTGAGAGCCCTTCATCATGCATTGAAGTCTGAACTCATTAGGCTTCCATTTTCATGAGGGGCAGGTAACTCGAGGTCAGACTAATCCTTCATTAGCCATTATTATATTTTGTATTACACTGTGGAGATTGTATGTGATGACTGACAGTTTTATTCTAGCTTTGGCCTTTACTTAGTAGACAGGAATTGGTGGTAGGCTCATGTACATGGGCTCAATTATGGATGCCTGGCTCTGAATACTTACAGATAGATCCGGGACCACTTAGAATGTCTCTGGTAAATCCAATAATGCTCTAAGAGATAGGAATATGAAGAGGGTCGCAAGAGGGAGAGGAGCTAGCAGCCCAGCGCCTCTTCAGTGACTGAGGAGAAAGGCAAGCCAGAGAGAAATTCCCAGAGGGAACTGGGATGTCTAAGGAAACTTCCCCAAGTGCAATGCCTCAATTTCATGTTGTCATTTGTCCTGTGCCATGTTCTTCTTGTACCACCCCCCACTTCCTAGCTGAGATCTCCAAACCTGAAGAAAAGTTCCATCCAGGACAGCCTTGTGTCGGCATGATGGGAAGTTGAGGGACAAGCAATAAATAAAGGTGTCGTCTTTTCTACACCACTCTGCCTGCATACTGAAGTATCTTCCACGTGCCAGTGGGAGTTCTTGGGCAAAGGAACATCCAGGATGGTGGCCCATCCTCTCCTTAGGCAGCTTTAGAAAATGTGAAGCTGGAAGGGATCATTTGAGTTGGTACAGGGCTTTGCTTTGCGTAGATGAACTCAGAGGGAGGGGCCTTTGTTAGAGCTGCGCTAAATCAGGTGTCAATTTCAAGTTCGGGAAAATGCTGCAGTGTCTCCCCCCGTCTCCAGCTCTTAGACCTCTGGCTGTTCGGGCCCCAGTCCTTTACCTAAGTTTCTCTGGAGAAACTGTGCTCAAGGATGTCGAGAGCTATTTATTTTCAATCCACCCTCTCCCTAACCCTCCCACTCATTTCCTCTGAAGTTGGAGGGAATTTGGCATTATGAATTTACCTTTCTAGGTAGAGTGACATATATTTGTTAGGTGGTTGTTAAAATCTACAATTTGACAAATATAACTTAAAATAATGGTACTGTTGAGGTACCACATAGACCTTAGGGCAATGAGTCAACATTCATAACTGACTGATCAATTTGTCAGTTCTGATTCTGCTGAGGGCAGTGAGTTAGAGAGCTGGCACCTAAATTCTACAGCATTGTCTGAGAGGAGGAAGATGCCATGAAAGGTAGCTGGTGGCCACTGAAAACATGAATTAAAAATGGCTAGTAGCAGACAGTGGCTTCTTTTCATAGAGGAAGCAGGAGGTGGAAAGTAAGCACCAGGATCTTGAACACAGTAAGATGTTGCTCTTCACCACACAGAGATGTCTGTTAGGGAAAATGGAAACACGAGCCATCCTCTGGACCTCTAGACCTATTGACTTGTCCAGAATTGTTCATGCTTACCTTCCATTGGCCCAAATCAATGGTGGCTCTGCCAGGAGGTATTTTTATGCTGTGCTCTTGAGTGGGCTGCTCTATTATCTGTTGCCCAGCTGAAAGAGTAACCCTGCTTCATGCAATTTTTTTTTCCCAAGCTAACATCATTATAACATGCCATTGTTGTTGGGGATTTGAATTATTCCCATTCTTTATTTTCTTTGTTGTCTTGTTGCCATTCTAGCTTTAAAAAATTGTGCTTGTGGATTTCTCCATTTTAGAATGATGGAAATAATACAGGCTTTAGAAAGCGATTCATGTTTAAAAGCCACTGCCACTAACATCAAGGTGCTTTGAAGAAGTGGTTTGACTGATTTCCTCATTGATGGAAATCAGAGGTCATAGATACCCTTTTTAGAATGGTTATGTCAGTTTGTGGAGATTGTGGATACGAAAGTTCCAGGTATGTAATCAGCTCTTAATAAATGCCTATTTCCCTCCCCTTCTTCATCTATCTTCTGAGTTTCACACTGCAGAAACAATCCTTGACCTTGGTATCTATCCATGAAGCTTAGACCATGGATTGGCAAACAATGGCTTGCCACTTGTCTTTGTAAGTCAAGTTTTATTGGAACACAGCCCTGTCCATTTATTTTGTATTGTCTATAGCTACCTTCATGCTACAAAGCAGAGTTGAGCAGTTGCACCCCAGGTTTTATGTGTCTCACAAAACCTAAAATATTTACTATCTGGCCCTTTGCAGGAAATATTTGCAGACCCCTGGCTTAGTGCAGTGCTAGAGCTCATAGGAACCTGGTTTAGTAACAGAGTTATTAATAATATATTTCTCCTATTTACCTATACTTTCCTTAACTCATCCTTAATACACCTACTTACATTTGTATGTTGGTTTATTTTGCTTCCCTTTTTCCTTACCCAGGAAGGTTAAACTTATTTTCAGAGACACATATTTACATAGCTACTTTTTATAAATAAAAATTGTTGAAAGATATACCAAGGTCATATTCAGAATTTGTTTCCTCTTCAGGTAGAGAAGCACATTTTTGACAAGTTAGTTTTAAGCTAAGTCTTTCAAAAGCTTCAGTCGAGTTCAATTTCTGGATGTGTATGGCTGCAGATGGGGAAGATTGTCTGAGGATGGAGATTATAGATACTCGTGATTATTTGTCCATCAATGTTGAAATTTTACTGAACAATCAGCTGTGTTTGTACAGTTTATCATAAGGAACTGAATCTGAGGAAAAAGGGAGTGTTGAGAGTTGCTAATCTTTCATTCACCTCAAATCAGCTTCTTCTCTCAGGTGGTACCACATCCTCTCCTTTCAGAATAATTAAATTGCCATCATAGCCCTTGAGAGGAACTGTGCTGACATCTCCATGAGCCATACTGTAATCTAGAGGTCTGCTAAACATTACGCCATCTAATTCCTATTACAATGGTAGGAGGTGTTTTTATCTTATATATTCATTTATATATGTATGTATATTCTTTATGCTGTCATTGAGGAAACAAAATTTCCTTCAAAGTCACACATGTTGTAAGTGACAGAATCATGATTCTGACCCAGAATGAGTGACTCCAAAGCCCAGCTCATTCCATTCACTCTGAAAACTTAACATACAGGGCTACCTGAATTGATGCCTTGCAGGAAGGACAGCGGCACCAGACTCTCACATTCTTTTACCTTTTGGGGCTTGCTCTTGTTCACTTTGTGCCATAAAGAATCTTAGAGGTCACCTATTTCAACCTCTGGCATGCCAGAGGGATCCCCTGTTGGTAAACAGATCCAGATGTAGAGCCCATAACTTCCCAAGAGAGTCCAGTCCACTCCAAGGAAAGTCTCTGTATTTGTCCGGGTTCTCTAGAGAGACAGAACTAATAGGCTAGATGTATAATATGAAAGGGAGTTTATTAAAGAGCATTGACCACACGATCACAAGGTGAGATCCCATCATAGGCTGTCTGCAAGCCAAGGAAGCCAGTTTAAGTCCCAAAGCCTCCAAAGTGGGGAAGCTGACGGTGCAGCCTTCAGTCTGTGACCAAAGGCCTGAGAGCCCCTGGCAAACCACTGATGTAAGTCAGAGAGTTCAAAAGCTGAAGGACTTGGAGTCTGATGTTTGAGGGCAGGAAGCATCCAGTGAGGGAGAAAGATGGAGGCCAGAAGACTCAGTCAGTCTCCTACTGTTGCATTCCTCTGTCTGCTTTATTCTAGCTGTGCTGACAACTCATTAGATGGTGTCCACCCAAAGTGAGGATGGGTCTACCTCTCCCAGTCCACTGACTCAAATGCTACTACTCTCCTTTGGCAAAACCCTCACAGACACACCCAGAAGTAAGACTTTGCATCCCTCAATCCAATCAAGTTGACACTCAGTATTAACCATCACAGTCTCTTTCTATTAATTACGGTGTCTGTAGCAAGATTTATCGTTTTTTTAGGCGCCCTCATTTCACAAGCAGTCTCATTAAAGCCTCATTACAATCTTTTGAAGAAAGCAGGAGTTATTTCTTCTATCTAGTAAATGTTGATTGTAGGAACATTGGACTGTGGACTCCAAAACCAGCACCCCGGGCTCCACCCACTCTCTCTCACTCCAAGCCAGCCACTGTACCATAATCCCTGGCTCCTCTCGTGTTACTTTGGATGAAGTGTGTTTCCATCTAAAACCAGCCCTTCCATCTGGGCACTAGATCCCTTCTTTCTCACCTACTCAGGGACATCATTCCAACTAATCTGCCCTCTTTCTCCTGCACCATTGATTTTCTCCTCTGTGCCTGAGCACTGCATCAGCATACAAACACATTGCTCTACGTGAGAGCTGCAAACAATCCTCACGAGGCCCCCGTCATGTTCTAGCCGTCTCCTCTCTCTCTTTCTCCACGACACTTCAACGACTGATACTCACTGACTCTAATTCCTTACTGCCTAATGCTTCCTTCTGAAATATTTTTAAAAGGCATTTAACATACAGAAAAATGCTTTGTCTAATGAACTTAGCAATACAGCCCAATCAAAATACAGAACATTTTGATCATCCTCCAAACATTTTCTTGTGTTCCTCTCCATTTAATTTCTTCTCCACTAGAGGCAACCGTGGTTCTGATTTCCATCCCCGCAGATTGGTTCCACCTATTGTTGAAT
This sequence comes from Plecturocebus donacophilus, assembly GCA_004027715.1. NCBI lineage: Eukaryota > Metazoa > Chordata > Mammalia > Primates > Pitheciidae > Plecturocebus > Plecturocebus donacophilus. The sequence goes on along the minus strand of PVKP010035238.1, from coordinate 1,334 downwards.
TTCATACATGAGAAGTTGCACAATAGGGGTTCTGTTGTGTCTGGCTTCTTTGCCCAACACAGTGAGTTTGAGGTTTGTCCACGTGGCTGCATGTATCTGTCATATGTAACAATTTTATTGCCAAGTATTATCTTGTTAATGATCGTTAAAATCCATACTGCGATTGATGAACATTTTTGTTTTTGTTCCAGTTTTTCACTACTATGAGTAAAGCTTCTATGAACATTTGTCTACAGATCTTTTAGTGGACATAGGTTTTTCATTTCTCCATGATAAATATATCTAGGAGTGAAATTGCCTAATCAGAGATATATGTTTAACTCTATCAGAAACCGCCAGCTGGGTGTGGTGGCTCACACCTGTAATCCCAACACTTTGGGAGGCAGAGATGGGATGATTGCTTGAGATAAGGGGTTCAAGACAAGTCTGGTCAACATCGCAAGACTCCTATTTCTATTTCAGAAGATAAATAAATAAATAACATCAAAAAGAAACTGCCAACTCATTTCCAAAAGTTGTCATAACATTTTACAAGCCCATCAGAAGTACATATATTCTTAGTTAATGTCCTTTTTTAAAAATTACTTTGTTTTTAATGGACAAATAGAAACTAAATATGTTTATCATGTACAATGTGATGTTTTAAAATGTATACCTTGTGGAGTGACTAAATTGAGTTATTTAACATATGCATTACTTCAGATACTTACATTTTTATAGTAAGAACACTTAAAATCTACTTGAAATGATATCCAATTGCTGCATTAATCTTCATTAAAGATAACGAGCATCTTCTCATGGGCTTATTGGCCATTCGTATGTTTCCTTGGTGAAATATCTTTAAGTCTTTTGCTGATTAGAACTATCAAGTTGTTTGTCTTATTATTGAATTATAAGGTATACTAGCTTTCCACTGATGTATGACAAATTACCAAAATCTTAGCAGCTTAAACAAGGTGCATTAATTTTTACTTGTTTTTATTTATTTCTTTTTTCTTTTTTTTTAATAAAAGAAAGAGAAAGAGAGAGGGAAAGTTTTTTTTTAAGAGAAAGAAAGAAGTAGAATAAAAGAGAAAAAAGAAAGAGAAAGAGGGAGAGAGAACGAGAATCTTGCTCTATTGCTCAGGATTTCATTTAAATCTGTAAAATGCTTATGCAATTACCAAAAAGTGATTTATTTCCTATTATGTGATCACTTTTAGAATAGATATGATATAATATTGAAAAAATGTATGTTTTGTGGATATAGGGTGGTAGGTGCTGTAAATATTTATTAAATTTGCTTGTTCCAGGTCTGAGTTCAAATTCGTTTTTTTTTTTTTTTTTTTTTTTTC
>PVKP010035237.1:0-23471 GCA_004027715.1 Plecturocebus donacophilus | reverse complement strand
AATATAGTTTCATGGCAGAATATGTGCTTACTTTAATTCTTGCTATGATTTAATTGTTGGATAATATCCAGAGTAATTTTTTACTAGGGACAATTAATTGTTATCCAGCATTTATCTCTTTCTGTCTGGCTTTCCTTATAAAAACTGAGATTTAGTTATTGTTTTCTCCATTTTATAAATAAAGATACTGAACTAGAGCAAGATTAGGTAACTTATTAAGGAATCAGAGCTGTTCTTGACTTGGGGAAAAAAAAGGAAATATAAATGTAATCAGCACTTAAATAGTTAGGATATTTGTTTCTGCTAAATCTCATGTTGAAATTTGATTGCAGTTTTAGAGATAGGGCCTAGTAGGAGGTATCTGAGTCACGGGTATGGATCCATCATGAATAGATTAATGCCTTTCCTGGTAGTGGGGGTGGGGAGCATGGTACAGGGTTGACTGAGTTCTTACTTTGTTAGTTCCCACCAATACTGATTGACAAAAAGAACCTGACACTTCTCTCTTCTCTCTCTCTCTCTCTCTCTCTCTCTCTCACCATGTAATCTATGCATGCCTGTTCCCATCTGCTTACACCACTAATGGAAACAGCCTAAGGTCCTCACTGGAAGCAGAGGCTGGCACCATGTTTATTATTCAGGCTGCAGAACTGTGGGTCACATAAATTTCTTTCCTGTATAATTTGTCCAGCCTCAGGTATTCCTTTAGAGCAACATAAACAAATGCAATACTTAACACACTCTAGAGTATGACAATTAGATGGTCAAAATATGTATACTCCCAGCAGCTATGTTCTTGGCTGCCTGAGAGATTGGGAGTGTTAGAATGATTTTCTAAGTAAGACAGGGACTGTAAATGGATATTGTTATTTAGATGAGAATCCAAGGTGCTATCTAATAATTTAAGGTTAAATAAATCATAGCAACATGCATTTTTCTTAATTGAATTGACTTATGTGAATTTCTATATGCAGCTTCTTTATATAATTTATGTTCATTTAGATTTGCTTTATTTATATATATAGCTATAGCTTTGAAGAACCGGAAGAAAAATGTCACATTTTCTTTGTAAAAAAGTTGAGAAGTATTGATTCAAGAGTAGAGTCAAATTTGAAGCCCTTTGTACTTTCTGATCAAGTGGTGGTTTTGAGGATGATGGTGTTTGGATTTTTGTTTCTACCTCCTATTTAGAAAATCTAGTCTTTGAATGAAACAAACAAACAAAAATAATTAATGGATTTTTTTTTTGAGAACTAGAGTTGGCAAATGTACCAATGTATTTACAATGAGAAAGAAAACAATCAAAAGGAAAACAGCATTCCCTTTAAAATTAACTTAATCAGATCAAGACAAAAAGAAAAGCATGAAGAATTTATGTTTGGCTTTGTCATTATATAGTTGTGAAACATTATAAAAATACATTTAGATTACAAAGTCTATAGGTTTCCTCTGGGTGCTTCATATGGTCATGTTTACTTCACTGATGAAGCTAAGAAACTAGAAATGCAGTATTTTTTGTGATCTCATAAAGAAACTTTCTCCTTTCATTTCTTCATTTACTACACTGGATAGGATTGTGACAGCTTATCAGCCAAATATTATATTGCACCTGTAAATGCAGAGCCTCTTTCTTAACAATACATCAAATAATGCCTGTGCCCTTCATGGCCTGAAGTCTGAAAATGTCAGAGCTTTCTATTTATGAGAGATCAGTTGAAGTCTTTTTCAGACTCCTAATTACAAATATGGTGAACTTGTTGCCATAGTTTTTCTTCAGATGCATAGCAAGTAGTCAGTGTGCCACTTCTGTATTCTTTGAGGTCATGGATCACTAAGAAATTAACTTAATAGGTAAATTGTCATTTTTTCAACAAACTTACTTAGGTAAAAGTTATTTCAAGTTTCATGGTCTGATGCAACAGCTGTTTGTTTAAGACATTGTTTCTGCCGAGAATAAGCACAAAGGACTTTTTTTTTTTAAATGAAATGGGTCAGGCAGGGACCACAGGTTTTTGACAGATCATAATTTTACCTGATTAATGTTGGAAGTAAAAGCACTATTACATACTCAATATACAATAATTGGTGTTTTCAAAACACAAAATGTTTACCATATAATACTAGTATTTCAGTTATGCTTACATATTGCCCACTAACCATTTATAATAGAACAATTTATCAGAAGATATTTGCCAATAACATGAAACCAAACAATTTAGTATATTGAATTAGTTAACTAATTAATTAACTTTACCCTTTTTACCCAAATTAATTTAATTATATAATCATAGCCATAAGTCATTTTGAAAACCAGAGATATTTACAACATTTAGGGTGAGGGGAGAGATAGGACATATGAAAATTAAATGATTTTGGAAAGTCATGCTATTTTACTCAAAAATATATTTCAGGACTGTGGTGCTAGGGATTTAGGGAACATCTTTGGTGCCCACCAAGTTAGTAAGTTAGTGTGAGCATTAGATCCTAACAGTTTTCAGCTAGCTCTTTTTGAAAGACTGTTTCTTGGCAGAATGCTAAATGGGATTCAAGTTATCAGACCCAACTTCAGACACACCCTTCAGTCAATGACTGACTCACAAGGGTTATAGCAGGCCAGAACCTGCTGCAACTGACTAGCTCTGTGCTCCAAAGCTCCCTGTGAGATCAGGCCATACCTACAGCCTTTCTGAGACACGTATTTATTTTGTTCCTTTCTTTGCTCTTGATATGGTTTGGATCTTTGCCCCCACCTAAACATCATGTCAAATTGTAATCCTCAGTGTTGGAGATGGGGCCTAATAGGAGGTGATTGAATCATGGGAGCAGAGTTCTCATGAATGGTTTAGAACCATCCTTTTGGTGTTGTTCTCATGATAGTGAGTGAGTGAGTTATCACAAGACCTGGTTGTTTTAGAAGTGTGTAGCACCTCCCCTCTCTCTCCCTTCTTCCTGCTCCTGTCATGTAGATGCCTCATTTCTCCTTTGCCTTCCACCATAATTAGAAACTTCCTGATCCTTTTTCAGAAGCAGAAGCTGCTGTGCTTCCTGTACAGCCGGAAGAACTGGGAGCCAATTAGACATCTTTTCTTTGTAAATTACCCAGACTCGGGTATTTCTTTATAGCAGTGAAGAACAGACTAACGCAGCTCTCTCCTATCTTCACTTCTGTTTTCTTCAGAATTCTTCCTCAATAAACTATGCATAAGAAATTTATGTTTCCGGCCTGACCCCTAGGGAACCTAATCTGAAACAATGAAATTAACCAACTGTTTTGAAGATGAAAAATAAATTTTTTCACAAATCTAATTCTGATTGCATATACTGTTATTTTCCTCAGAAGAATTAGTGAATCTTAAAATATCAGGTTGGGTCTACAAACAAAACAGGCTTGTTTGTCTTCCCTGGATTGGTTGTGACTAACCCAGCTGTATTATACACTTATTTTGTGTTTTGACATTATTTTAATTTTTCCTCAAAGAAAGGAATACTGGAGCAAGTGTGCTTATTTACTGTTATGTTTATATTTACATGATTATGAAAGCCAAAAGGCAAAACGTAAAACACTTTTAGAATCAGTCTGGCACAGGTTTTTTTATTCCTGGTAAGTATTGAAATAACAGCCTTTATAAAATTATGATAATAGTATCAAAAATAGATTTTCCTCACCTAAACTCTGATCCTTACCTCTTAGTAATCATAAATATTACTCTTGAAAGCCAGAATTCCGTAAACCATAATGCAGAAAATCTTAATGAATACAAAATATGTCTACAACATACTTGACGGTTTTTCATACATCTTCCATTTGAAATTTTCATTGATATGGAAAGGATCTCACTACTATTCTGTTTAGAGTTTTATGGATAAAAACATAGGCTTGGAATCCAATTGAAGGGGAATCATGATTCTGTACCTTTTTATGCATGAGTCCGTGGGACCTTGACTATGTTGATTAAGTCTTTCTTTTTTTTTAAATCTTTAAATGGGGAAAATAATAGCAACTGTGTAAGGCTAAAAAAAGCCCCAAAAAAGTCCCAAGGATATCTAAATTCTAAACCCTAGAAAGTACAAATGTTCCCTTTTATGACAATTACAGATTTGCAGATGTGATTAAGTTAGTTAGAAAGATAAAATAGGGATAAAGTAAGCATGTTGAGATTATCTTGTATTATCCCTGTGGAACCCTAAATATAATCACAAGTCTCATTCTAAGAAAGACACCTAGGGAGATTTTTCACTTTAGAAGCTGAGAAGGGAGGTGATTAGAAGCAGAGATTGAAGTGATGCACTTTAAAGAAGGAGGAAGGGGCTGCAAGCTAAGGAATATACACAGCCACAAGAAGTTGAAAAGTAAAAGGAAGTGGATTAAACCCTCACATCCTCCACAAGAAAGCAGGCCTGCCAACAACTTGACTTTAGCTTAATTGAAACTGATTTTTGTTGGACTTTTGACTAGCAAAAAAACTATAAGAGAATAAAGTTTTATTGTTTTTAGTCAAATTTGTGGTAATTTATTATAGTGGCAATGGGAAAATAATACAGTATCCACCTATTTTTAAGTTAGGTTTAAGTAACACAATGTACGTTCATCTCAAGAACTGTGCCTTGGATAGTGAGCACTCTTCCAGTATTGGAGTTTAAGTTCATACTTCATGATGCATGACAGAAGCTGTAAGTTTGGTTTCCTAAGTTTTGCCGCTAAGTACCTTCTCCCTCAGGACTGAGTACTCTGCTACCACTGATACAACAGATCATCTACACACAAAAAAATAATAACTCAAAGGTAAAATGAAATGCTGAACTATTATTATTACAAAACAACATGGATATTTATTTATTCTTTATATGTATATATAAACACATAGATAATACCATAGTAAAGGACAGATAAATATAGCATTAAAAACATAGAAAATGATAACCATTTGCCATAATTCTGGGGCTCATGTTGAAGAAATTCTTTCTGCTAATCAGTCAAGTCTCAGTTAAAGTATGCTGTAACTCTACCAGGGTGAAAAGTGTTGCATTTATCAAAATAATTAAATATATATGCACAAACAGATATAAACTCTCAAAGATGAATGCTATTCATGTTGATTGCCAAACTGAAGAAAAATCAGTATTTTTATGTCTTTCCATTGTATCGTCTCTCTTATTTAACAAAAGAAAAGCTCTAGCAGAAAACAATTGTCAAAAGATTATTTCTATACAGGTAAAATAAGCAAGGTGTCCATATCTACATCTTTATTTTGTCTAGGATGCACTTATGTTGTTTCCCTGTAGAATTAGACACACAAAATGAATCCAATTTTACTGTCTTTCTTCTATTTAGCAATATCCCACCATAGATTAAGTGACAATCAAGATATGATTACTTGAATAAGAATTTAGAATGTTACAATTTTTATTAACAATATGGTTAGTAACTTACAGCTTTGCAATGAAAATTTAAGCTCATACGTTGCAAAATAGTATAGGTATCCAGAGGGAGGGAATACATGTAAAAAGCAAAGGGAAGAAGGAAAATTCAGCATTTGCTCCTAAAATAAATCTCGTATCTATTCAATGATATCTCTTCTCTAGCATTTAAAAAATGAACGAATCACACATTAAAACTGGAAAATAGAATTGCTTTCAATTTTAAATATACATGAGCATATAGATTCTCTAGGGAAAGCAAAATAAGAAATGTCATTGCAAGTAAGCTACATGTGAGCACTCAATACCTCAACAAATAGAGGAGAATAATTTGGATTCTCTGTCAATCTAGCTCAGCATGTGGCTGAGTCTGTCTCAGCAGTGGAAGTCATGTGAGGAGAACCATTTAGATGCAACATTTACTTTGGCACAGGTTTGGTTCCACATTCAGGTTTTACTCCAGATGGACTATCTCCATGTGCACATAGCTCTGCCTCTTAATTCAGCTACTGAAATTAGGGACAATATCTGCACAAAAGAGCACTTGGGTAATAAGAGAACCAGCAGGAGCAGAAGTGGATATCCGTAAGCCTTTTCTTCTCACTTTCTTCACAATGCCTGGATACTTTGCAAATAATCTATCTTACTTTGCAATCAAGTCCTGATAACTGCAGCTTTGAAATAAATGGTATCTACACATGGCCATTGTATCAGCACTGATCATCTGGTTTGTTATGAATTCCTGATAAGACATCAAAGCATATGCATGAATTGTTAAAAAGCGTCAAATAACCAACTGAGTGTCCTGAGGCACAATACCTCCACTGATTACAGTTAATGTCTTTATTTTAGGTTTCTTGAAAAATAACTTTTAGAAAAAATATAAAAATATCTTTAGATTTGGAGTAGTAGGCAGGCCCCTCAGAGTGTCAAACCCTGAAAGGAATATGAATAAATCTAATGCATTAAGACTACTATCCAGAAGGATAAGGTACACAAATAGCAATGAAAATAATGCTATAAAACAATTCATAGTTATAGATGATAAGCAACTGCTACAGAAATTGCTCCTCCATTTAGAGATAGGAGAGATTAGTTTGGATTGGGATCTGTAGTAGATAGATGGCCACCAAATAGTCCAATTTCTAATTGAAGGAACACATAAAGGGAGAATTAAAGTTAGTAATCAGATAATGTCAAAATAAGAAGATTATTCTTGATTATCAAAGTAGACACGATATAATCACAAAGGTCATTTTACTGGAATTGTGAAATCAGTATCAGAAATTTGAAGATGCTACACTGCTGGGTTTGAAGATAAAAAAAGGGGCCCCAAGCCAATGAATTTAGCAGCAGTAGACAGGAGCTGGAAAAAGTGAGAAAACGGATACTTCCATAGAAATTTGAAAAGAAACATATCTTTGCAGACACTTTATTTTAGCTCAGTAAGACTCATTTCAGTCTTCTACTTTTCAAAATAATCAGAACATACCTTTGTGCTGTTTAAGCAACTAAATGTAATTTAATACAGCCACAATGGGAAACTAACATGGGGTCCTAGAATAAGCACAAAGTAAAGAAGTATGAATGTTCAGTGTATCTTTGGTTACTAAAAGAACTTTAGCTGATTATTGGTTTTGTGAAAGGATGTTCTGAGAAATAAGATGGGAAAGCATAAATTGGATCACTTTGTAGTGAAGATAAGAAACAGGTATCTATCAGGCAGTAAGGGGAAGTACTCATACAATCTTTATTGCAGACCAACTCGCTTTCATTTTCTTTCTTTCTTTCTTTCTTTCTTTCTTTCTTTCTTTCTTTCTTTCTTTCTTTCTTTCTTTCTTTCTTTCTTTCTTTCTTTCTCTTTCTTTCTTCTCTTTCTTTCTCTTTTTCTTTCTTTCTTTCTCTTTCCTCTTTCTTTCTTTCTTTCTTTCATGTAAGTCATATGATCTGACCCAGCCCCCATATGTCAACATTTTAATGTAAAAGGATTTTATCTTATTTCCCTTCATCATATAGATGAATAATTTTTAAATATGTTACAGGATTAAAAACAAATATTTCTCTAAGATTTATATAGATTTTCTGGTATTTTTATAAGCAATATAAATTCTTCTTATTTACAATTAATATCTGTATAGCAATTTATAAAATAAAAAGTGCTTTTATATTTACCATCTCAAAGTGATATTAATTGTAAATAAAAATGTTTGTGTTGTTTATATAAATACCAAGAAACCCATAAAAATCACATATTTAATTCTTCATCCTCATATACATTAGCACTAGTTTTCCAGTACAAAATCTACAGGATGTGGGGTAAGAAGTAGGCATTAAAAACAGTAACAACAACCCATCTGCAGTAACAATTACTATGTGTATATAACATATTGGATTATTGCCACATACATGTATTAATTTGTAATGCATATAGAGTTTTCTCAAGCCTAATTTGTTTTCTCAAATCCTCCAAATGAAGGAAATAAAGTGTCTTTTTAAACGGAGGATCAAGGAAATAAGTTAAAACTATTGTCTGTATGTGGTGCATGTGTGAGTGTGCCCATCTACACATGAGCACAGCTAGGGCAAATATTTGAGCTTAAAAAAGTTGTTAATTTGCTTGCCAAATGCATTGTTTTCATAGTAAAATGTATTACTAAATTCAAAACAACAATTTTGTAATTTATTTACATGTAAAATGGTTTAAAAATATTACACTCACAACAGGCTACTTTATATCTTCAAACCATCCAGGGATTAAGTTTATTGTTTCTTTGATAATAGTTCTATTCTTGCCCCCATTGTAAATGTATTTATACTTTTTAATGTGTTTCTATTTACTTCTTTTTATTTAATAGTCATGTTTAAATAAGTAAGTACATGTAAAGAGCTGACCATGATTGCTCCATATTGTTGCAAACCAAAAAGTAAAATTCTAAGCCCCTGCAACCAAGTGAATGGACCCTTCCTTTTGGCCAAGGGAATTCTAAAGTCAACTCGAAACACTAGTTGATCACGATGGGATGTGGGAGTTGGGCATGCCTAGTTATATCTTCCTCCCTTTGGAATTCAGGTGCAATTGACCAGCATTAATATTAAAACAGAGATCTTATGACTGATGGAACGGACTCTTTAAGTCTGATAGGAAACATTTATAATCTATTCTCTCTGAGCCTACTACATGGAAACTTCACCTTCATAATAAAATTATTGATCTCCACAACCTTTTATCTTAATCCAGATACCACTTCCTTCTATTAATTCTAAGTCGTTAGATAAATTATTTCTACTAATTCCCAATAAATAAATAAATAAAATCTTTAAATACACCTATGCCCTGGAAACCCTTCCCCACACTTTGAGTTGTCCTACCTTTCTGGACTGAACCAATGTACATCTTAAATGTACGGATTGATGTCTTATGTCTCCCTAAAATATAAAACCAAGGCATAGTCCAAATACCTCAGGCTCATGTTGTCCAGACCTCCTGAGGATATGTTACAGGCATGTCCTTAATCATGGCAAAATAAACTTCTAAATTGAATGAGAGTTGTCTCAGATATGTTTTGGTTTATAGTGCTCAAAAACTATTATCTATTATGGATACTACATTTATTAGGATGTCTTGTGGCATAGATATTAATACTCAAATGACTGAATGTTAAAATGGCATGAGAAAAAGATAATATACTTGCCTGTCACTGGACTGTTAGCAAATGATTGCCTTACTTTCCTTTGCTAAAGCAATGTTAGGATCATTCTAGTTGCTCAGTAACAATGTTTCGGATGAATCATTAATTAACAGATGGCCTCCTTCTTATCTCAAGATTTTACCAAAGAAGAGAGCCACACCCCGATCGCATGCCCTGCAAGGGTGACAAGAGAATGTTTTCTGTTTCACTTATAGTAACATCACTTAGTTTTTTTCTGAAATGTTACATTCACCATAATGTATTTAAAATAATGTACTCAACCTCAAGTTGCTTTTCTTTTCTAGAGTGAAGTTCATGGATCAGTCACTATAATGTCTCTGTTTAGGCTTGGGAGAACAATTTTTTAATTCTCTAAAACTGTAAGAAAAATTTTATGTTCATAAATTTTTTTTTGTAATGACTTGCCATAATTTTTATCAGATTGTCAGAGATATTATTGATCAAACATATAATTAAGAAGTAATGTTGCCCTTGATTGGGTTATAATTACCACCTTACAGGGAATTGAGATCTCAGGATATTAGACTTGCTAAGAAAAGAAGGAAGGAAGAAAGGAAATGAGAGAGGGAGAAAGGAAAAAATAGGAAAAAAAATGAAGAAAAAGGCAAGAAAGGAAAGAGAGACCAAAGGGAAAGATTTAGATTTAACACTGTAAAAGAATGAGGAAAATAATTTTCTTAATAATTTAAAGTACTTCATAATGCAATCTCTTATTGATCCAACATTTTGTAAGCCTTTTTCTATTCCAAATTCCTTCAGTAAAATGTATGCAAAATTCTTTAATTCCAGCAGTGTTTCTAATGTGCTTTAAACCTGAAAATGTTGCAACCTACAGTGAATCATTTTTGATTTATATATTTAATATAGTTTAGCATGCAATGCTATGATGAGTTAACCTGACCTAATTGACATGAGATATATGAGAAAACATTCTGTTCTTATTTAAGTACCAAAGACTAATTTTATGGGGCAGAAAGCACAGTAGAGTTTAAATAATCAGGATTTAGAAATGAAGACATAGAAAAAAACACATCATTAATATACAAATAATGAGCACATACACAAAGTTCAAATTATACTCCACTGTAGAGTGGAATCTAAAATAGTCTGCAACACTTGAAAAATAATGGATTTTCACTTACTAGGATTAGAACCATTATTATTCAAATACCACTGTAAAGACTCATATATGATTATAGCTTCTCCTTTGATTTGATGAGTCTCCTTTCCTCATATGAATTCTTTCTTAAATATTTTACTATTAAAATTGTATTTTGCAAAACTGGTATTTCATACTTCTCACTAGATGGAGAGTAAAGTAGATTGTAAATCACTGCTATGCAAAACAGTTTTTCTTAATTTAATTTCCTTCTTCTTAGAACCCATTCAGTAATTATATTAGTGGTCTGATGTGCCCTGGAATGAGTATATGACTATAATGCTTAGCCTAAATTGTTTTGATAACAAATTTGCAGAACTAGAACAGTTAAATTGTTTTTGTTTTTGTTTTTAAGAATACCAGATGCTTGAATCTTGGATATCAACTACCTCCTAGTCATTTCCTAAACCATTTGAGCATGATCAAAAGAAATTTATCATCATTTACTCAAAAAGAGTTGGCTTAAGCTAAGGTACCTTCTGTGCCTTAGTAATTTAGCTCCACATGTCTCTGAGATATGGATGCTCTGTTCTGGTTACTCTTAGAAATACCCTTCAGGATCTGCAACACAACATTTAGTAGTCAAAGCCTTAGAGCAGCATATAGCCCATTGAATTCTATGGTTCTCACTGAAATCACAGAGCTAAAATAAAATTCTATGACTTTTTAAATATATGAACTTGGAAATACTTATTGAATAGCCTATCTGTTTATTGCTTTATTGGGAATGTCATGAGCTTCATTATATATGGTTTCAACAGATGTGTCTGCTTTAAAAGCTATTGAGGTCCCTAATAGTGTTTGAGCTCATATAAAGGAAATTCATATGGATGTGTTTTGAATATATGAATATGTTTATTTTCTAACATAGAGAAGGTGAAGAGTTTGGAAAATTAAATTTTATCACTTTTTTTTAGATTATCTGATAGGGTACATAAAATAAACCAACTTCAATATTTTCTAGTCTGTGACAATTTAATCAGGTATTAGCCTGTAACATAAGTTGTTTAGAAAAATATAGTTTAGAGGAAAGAAATAATTAGTTACATGTATTTTCCTAGACAATAATTATCCTATTTAATATACAATATGCCATACATAGTAGTATGTTAGAAAAATAAGTTCAGAAGTACACATGTATAATATTGTTTGCTTATGTGGCCACTGTGATATTTAAGAGATTATATAAATTCTCAACTGGAAATCATCAGGTGAATATTTCAGGCTAATTCTCCTTTGTTTTTTTATTGATGTAGGTAAATTATTACATTGATAAAACAAAACCAAGCAAACACTTGTATTTATTTGGCTTTGAACTTTTCCAGATTATACACTAAACAAAGTATATGGTATAGAATCAAGAAACATCACAATTATTCATACTCATTAAAGAGAACATAAAGAATGGGAAACATGTTAATGATTGCATTGAAAGTCAAAAAAAAACCACACTAATTCAGAATTGAGGTCTTCTGAATAATTATAATTGAAATTCATTATGTAGGACATATATCAGGCAGAAATCAACTAGGTCTTCTGACTTAATAAGTTTGTTTAATGAAAATATGGAGAATAAATTGGGGGGAAAAGTTCAAGAATTGTTTTTACCTCATTATAAATGTCTATCAATATGGCTTAAAAATGTTTATCTTTCATACAGGTGGCAAAATTAGTCTTTCATAATTTGATGGAATTTTTATCTCATTGCTTTTTTGTAATTGGCAGTAAGCACTGATAATGTAGAATTGAACACTTGCACAATGCTGCCCTTTGATGAAGATGTTGTCCTTTTTCTCTGACATTATTTTTCTGAACCAATTTCTCTTGAAAAATCAATAACCGTATCACATCCATTGATGTTTTTGTTTCTTATCAATAGCACCAACTCTCCACTTCAAAATATATAAGTACTCTTTATTACTTTCCATTATTCAAAGTGTTCATTTAATTACTTTTGCCATCTTCTTTAATACAGTTTAATTTAAACTAATTTTACATACAATTATCAGAAGTTTAAATGTAAGAAACACCATATAGTTACCTTGTTTCACAAAGTTATCAAGATCTAAATCTTGTTTTTCTTCTCTTTTGAATTCACTTGCTCATTTAGTTGGTGATAGTTCAAGATAATCCTCAAATGTAATCAGGTAGATGCACTGTAACTCTTAAAACTACGTTAGAACAAAACAAATAATACAACAAAATAAAAGCAAAACTGAAGAATAACAAACTAAAATGTACCTTAGCTAAAGCAGACATCACATATAATAAAATTATAATACCCAGATTTCTTTATTAAACCACCATATTTCCATAATTTGTTTATTTTTATTGGTTCTCAATTTTGAATTCTTTCTAAAGTGTCATTTTTTGTGTTCTTCAGTGGATTCTTAATGCATCTTGTTTAGGCATAATGGACATTGACTTCTACTTATGGACACAATCTGACATTTCCTTGTTTCTCTGATGATCATTTCCTCTAGGCTTCTGATTTTTATTTTACAACCCACACCTTTGAACCTTCCTTTTTCTTTGACTCCTTTTCTGTCTCATTGACTAATTTTTTTTTTTTTTGAGATGGAGTCTCACTTTTTTGCCCAGGCTGGAGTGCAATGGCTCAATCTCCGCTCACTGCAACCTCTGCCTCCTACATTCGGATGATTATCCTGCCTCAGCCTCCTGAGCAACAGGGATTACAGGCACACACCACCAAGCCTGACTAAATTTTGCAATTTTGGTAGAGACAGGGTTTTTCCATGTTGGCCAGGCAGGTCTCTGATGGACTCCTGTCCTCAAATGATCCTCCCACCTTGGCCTCCCAAAGTGCTGGGATTACAGGCATGAGCCACTGCACCTGGCCTAGTTTCACAACCCCCATGTGTACGGTATTAACATTTTTATTTAAAACAATTTATTAAATTAAAATTATGGCTGAATTACAGCTCAACATATTTATCTATTTTGTAACAGACTTTTCTTTGAGTTGTAATTCTTCTTCCAAATCTGATATTTATAAAGGGCTTAAAACATGATTATCAGATTATATTTTAGAATGAGACTTACTTCTTATGATTTAGTTACCTATATTTCACCTAATGACCAATAAAGTTATTTTTTAAAATATCACCTGCAGATCTTGCAAAACAGTTGTCTAGTCAGAATTCTGGTTGGAAATGGCAGAAACCTAAATAAACTAACTGAAGCAAAAAATGGTGTTTATTGGAAAGATCCTGTATGACTCACAAAATTAACAGAAGTTAAGCAGGTATCATCAACAGGGATTACAGTGGCTAAAACTGCAGATTAAATACCACCTAGATTCTGCCCCAGTCATCAGGTTTTCTCTTCTTGACTCTACTTGGCTAAATCCTTCCCCACTGCAGTTTTCTCCCTTTCTTCAAGTTTTAATAGATTACCTTCTAAGGAGGTATTATGATTGGCCTGCATTGAGTCGTAAGTTTACTCTTAAATTAATTGTTCTGCTTATAGGCATAGGAAAATATGGTTGACCAGGTCTAGGTTACAGGTCCAGCTCTATAAATTCTTAAAGCATTGTGATTGAAACTCCTTCATAATATGATTTAAGTGGGAAATAAAAGATTTTTTTAAAGGATGGAGAAGTACCTGTTACCACAAAAAAAAGTGAAATAGTGCTGGGAAAATAAAACCCAATTAAGAAGACCCTAATATTTTAAATTTTATAAAGCACCCCCCAACCTTTTTAAAAAAAAGACCATAAGTGATTACAGTAAAAAATAAGATTTAGATTAAAAAAAAAAAAAAAGCAAAGAGTGAAGATGGCTAACAGAATTGTTACCCTAGGCATTCATTAGGCTGGAGACTGCTCTACAAAAATAGAAATAAATAGTGGCTCCTCTATAAACATCTTCTTGCCTACAACATATATGACTGCAAACACATTCTTACTTCAACTTACTGGAGATGAGAAGGATGACAAAATAAAGCATCATAAATTTACTGCCAAAGTCATGACTTCCTGTATTGAAAACTTCATAGTGTGCCTCTTTCTGTATCTCTATTTATACTTAGTGGTGAAACTTTTGAATATCATGAATTCTTGAGCATGACCATAGCTTTGTGAAAACTACAGAGCACAAAGGAGCTGGTGAGATACACTTTGGATACTTTCATAGATTTGTAGATTCTGTTGAATTTTCCTGAAAAGATTATAGTTCAAAAAGGAAGTATACATGGATAATATAAATTTATATTTGCAATAATCAAGTGACTCTTCATCTTTATAACTAAAAAAGTACATGAACAGATCCAGAATTATAATTTTAAATTCAGAGTACTATCTTCATTAGACTGAATACAGATTATGATTAATCTTCCCTTTCAACACAATGTGCTTTTGTAAGACAATCAGAAATGATTATATATACATGAGGTTTCCTTCCATTTTCAGTAAAGTTATATTTCTCTTCAAAATGTTGACACAATAGTCAACAAATCTTGGATAGCCTGTATTATTCAGGCACCTGAAAAAAGCTTGTTTTGTCTTGTTTGTGCAATGTATAAAATCTAAAATTCACTCAGAAATTGTTTAACTTTAAGATATCTCACATGGAAAAAAAGTAAAATAATACTCCAATTTATGTGAAAAAAAAAATTCTTAAAAAAAAAATGCAGGAGGGGTATTATTTGTAATAATGCTACACTGCCACCTTGTGGAGTGACTGGCTGAAAACCAGTCAAATAAATGTCACTGCTCAGCTTTCACCCCCTAGAGGCTCAAACGTGTCTCTTGAGGATTCAGGTAAGAGCTGTTATGTAAGTAATTTATAGACAACCACATAAAGGAATACATTATAGTAGCAGACTACATTGCTTATGAGTGAACTTGTTACATACAAGTAGCCGATTATAACTAATTTCTTTATAGATATATATTTATTTTTAAAAATGATGATATGCTATGAAGTACATTTTACTTGGAAAACAGAAAATATCGAATTCAAGTTCTGTCTCTGCCATTACTAGTCTTTATATTAACGTTTATCAGCCCCAAGTTTTATATTTTCAGAGGAAGTTATGCTTACATTGCATTTTAAAACATCAACATCATTTCTTGTGTGTGTAATTCCTCATTTGTCATTCTGTGAGACATTCTTTGAAAAAATTTTTTTCACATATCAACTATTTTCTAGGCAATATACTTGATGATTGGAAATACATGAGAAAATAAAAACAAGCATGATATGGTATTATCTGTTTATGATGCCTAGTGAAAAGTCTACTAAAAGTCAGTCAAATTTAATTACAATAAAATTTTGATATTTAGAAAAAGTTTAATCCCCCAGTTAATAATATGAATATGTATTTATTTCAGAATCTGGTTGTACTACTTAAAATTATAAACTATTAGACAGTTATGCAGAGTATCAGTAGAAAATTTATTTTAATAATAATGTTTATAAGTATTTTCTTTTTCACAAAATAATATATTGCTAAAACAATTGAAGTTATATAACCATTGGACATAAAATGGGCTTTGTAAAAGGTAAATTTTAACAAGAAAAATTTTACTACAATGTAAATATGCCACTAGACTTACCTGGGAAGGAAAAATGTTTCACTAAATTTATACTCTATCTGCATTCCCAATTATTTAAATATAACTGATGTCGTATTCATATAGAAATTCATTAGACTATTTCTATTAGTGCTTTTAGAAGTGAAACATTCTAAAATATACTATTATTATATTTTTAGCCCACTTATAAATATCAGATTTGGAATAATCACTAAAAATTTTTGAACTAAATCTTAATAGAGGTACTACTATAATACTACAATGTCATAGATTAATGATCACCTATTACATGTGTGTATGTGTGTATGATTTGTTTTTAGTGTATGGGTATTTCAAAGTATCATTCCTCCAAATATCTACCTCTTCTCTGCTAGCTACTTGAGGCTGCTGGCTTTCATTTTTATTTTTCTTCTAAATAATTGCACAATATCATAATGGCATCTATGTGAGGGACCTGCCATATCTCCTTTTCCGCATTCTCTGGTTGACATTAATAATTAACATGACTATTTTCCTTGCTATTTATCTCATATTGTTTCATCTTCTCTCTTTCCAACAGAGTGTAAGGCAGCTTCAAACAATTGACCAGAAATACATGCAAACTGAAACCCATTGGTGATCTCTAAGAACAGTGTTCAATAATGATAGGTTAATCTATTTAGTCCATATCACTTATAGTAATGCATGGCTTCTATATGTTTAAGAATTATTCTTTTCATATTGTATTATGTATCTAAATATACTTTTATACTTTAGAATGTACAGGCTTACCATATGAAATCTAATTGAGCGAAAGAAGCTGTCAAAAATCCAAATAAGAGAGAATTATTAAACCAAAAAAACATAGAGACATAATTTCAAATTCGAAGTTTATGGAAAGACTTGGGGAATCATACCTCATTTATCTACCAAGAAACATTTGGAAATCTTTTGAATAAAGTAAAACAAAAATATGAATAACCCATTATTTCAATCATTCATTATATTTCAAGTAAATGTTGTTTCACTGTCCCCTTCTAGAAGCATAGACCTTACTGATTTGCAGAAAGACAGGTCTTCAGATGGCCTTTGCTGACCCAGTTCTTCTCCCACTTTATTACAATATACAGATGGCATGTTACAAGGATACAACTTTCTGAGATAAGAAGGAAATACACAATACAGTTTGTATGAGTTTGTTTCCTAATTTCTCCCAGCAAAGGATGTTCCAAGTGCTTCAGCACAGTGAATCAGCTGGGACCTAGGGTATAAAACCCAGAGCAAAGTGCTTTTGTAGTCCCTCAGCAGCAGAGATATGTGGAGCACATGGTAATGAGACTCCATCTGCCCTGAGCAGTTGTACTGAGCCTTGGAGGACTAACTCACTGTAGACCCTAGACTTCTGTGTATCTTTGCTGCCTACGTATAAGTAATACATTTGCTTTGCCCGACTCGTGAGATTGTTCTTTCTCACTAGACCATACCTAAGAACTTTTGCTATGTTCCTTTAGTTTATCATATATTTGCTTCCCGCCTCCTTCACAAACGTTTTCCAGGCATCAACTATAAGACCACACAGGTTTTAGGTACTAGCTGTTTAATAGCGAGCAAGATGAAGATAACCCCTGCTTTTGTGAAGATTACAGTCAGCAGAAGAAGATACACTAAAATGCATGAGTGCTGTGGTGGTAAGGTGAATACAGGATAGACAATACAGGTGAATTCAATAGGACGTAACCTAACCTAGAAGAGCAAGGAAGGCATCCTGAAAGAAGTAGCCATTAAGTTACCATAAAAGAATGACTGAGCATTATCTAGACTAAAAATAGAAAGGGGAAATATTTCAAGTAAAGAAATCAGCATATACAGTCTTAGAGTCCAAGAAGAATTAGTTGGATTCAAGAAATTAAAAGGTGAGGAGTATTGTTGGAGATTAAAGTGGGGAGGTGAAGTGAAAAGAGGCGAGTGTGGATATGTGGGCAGGAGACAGTGAAGAACGGTCCTAATAATATAATGAAAATTTGAACATTATATCAAATAAAACCTGAAAGCCCTGACATGATTCACTTCTCATTTTAGAGGAGCCACTCATCATCATTGTTGTAGACTATATGGGATAGTTGAAAACTCGAGGGAGGCAAAACAGTGAGGGGATGGGGAAAGGTCCAAGCAAGAGGCTATGGTAACCTAAATCAGATGATCATGGTCAAGACAGAGAAAAGAAGAGGGTTCCCTGTGTGGACAGGTCGCAGTGCAATTATCAGAGTCAGAGATTGTTGTAAGAGGTGCAAGTTTTTAGAGTTAGATGAGCATAAGAAAAGAACATAAAATATTTCAGTTTTGGATGTGTTGAGATTTTGATATGTCCAACTAACAAATATATAAGGTTGAGAATTTGAAAATGGAAATATATCTGCGCTCTCACTCACTCTCTCTCTCTACAGAGAAATCATGGGAAAAAATGCCCATTTCTGTTTTTTCTACTTTGATTTGTGAACTGAGAGATATACTCATTATCATCGCAGCCCCTGCCATCCAACCCCATAGGTACTTTGAATTCAACTGACTATTAATTCTTGAAACTTTTGGTGAACTACAAATTTTCTGGTCTGTTACCACATTTATATACCAGTGAGGAAAGGCTGAGAAGAGAGAATATAATCATTGATGAAGAAGTTTTTAGTTAATATACAAAATACGCTTTTAATCCTCAGACAAAACTGGCATTTTTAAAATCACCATAGAGATTTATTTACCCACAGAAGTTGTGCTGCCATTAATATTTATAACTCGGAGTCACAGTGTCAAGGTCAATAGATACAGTCAACCACATCCAATAGCAATAACATTACCTGGAAGAAGTTTAATATGAAATCTTATAATTTTTAAATTGGTTTAGTCTGAAAGTAAAATATTTTATTTTTGAAGAGTGTAATACATGCTAGTTGTAGTATTTCTGGAAGTATAAAGCAAATCATTTTTTCCAAGAAAAACATTTTTTTGCCAGAGGCATGTTTGAGTGATACAGTTTGAGAAAATGAACACCAGTAAAGTGTCATTTTTTAAATTTTTATTCATGTATTTTAATTAGTGATTATTACAGATACGTACTTCAGCAT
Organism: Plecturocebus donacophilus; assembly: GCA_004027715.1. Lineage (NCBI taxonomy): Eukaryota > Metazoa > Chordata > Mammalia > Primates > Pitheciidae > Plecturocebus > Plecturocebus donacophilus. Next base: position 4,529 of record PVKP010035237.1, on the reverse strand, counting down.
CTGTTTAATCAGTACATTATCTTAAACAATGAGTATTGTAGAGAAGGCATACCATTTTCTCATTCCAGCTATCACCTGATTATTTGCTTAACACTTCACTGTGAAAGTCAGAAATAATGGAATAAGAAAACAAGAAATAAAAAAAAGAAATAATGGAATAAAAGAAAAGCAATGTTTATTAAGTTACTACATCTGAGGCCAGCTTTCTGAATTGTATTCTTTTAGATTTTTACTGGGTTTTATAATTATTTTTCTCTCCATTTTTCTTAAAGAAATAAATCTGTAAGAGACAGCTGGAAGGAGCTAACAGCATCTTTCTCAATACTGTTTTGCTTTGCATCATTTTATACCAGGGAAATCATTATCTAAAATTCTTTGTTTCTTATACATAGTTTTATGCTTTTATTATAAATATATAAATATATAAGCAATGTTTTAATTTTCATTTTAAACCTTTATTTATAGTTATTTGTATTGCATATATTCAGCTTTAAATTAATATTCTTGTTTGAGATGATGGGATTAATTAATTAATTAATTCATTCATTCATTTTTTTGGAGACGGAGTTTCGCTCTTGTTGCCCAGGCTAGAATGCAATCTCAGCTCACTGCAACCTCTGCCTCCTGGATTCAAGTGATTCTCCTGCCTCAGCCTCCTGAGTAGCTGTGATTACAGTAGCCCACCACCAACCATGGCTAATTTTTACATTTTTAGTAGAGACGGGATTTCACCATGTTGGCCAGACTGGTCTGGAACTCCTGACCTCAGGTGATTCGCCTGCCTCGGCCTCCCAAAATGCTGGGAGTATAGGCATAAACCACCATGCCCAGCCGGTTTTATTTATTTTTAACATTTATTTATATTAGCATATGTAACTCTGGTTCATTTTGAAAGCTTATAAAATTTAAGTAATCATACTGCAGTTTAACTACTCTACATTTGGTTGACATATGGGAGGTTTTTCCTACATAGCTGTGATAAGAACTGTTGCCTTGAATGATCATTTACATGACCCATTTTCACATATAGGTGAGATTCTTGGAGTTTTGTACCTATGCATGAAATTGGCAAAGTGTTAAATATAGGCGTATTCAACTTTACCGTATATTGTATTCAACGTTACCGTATATTGACAAGGTTGTGGAAAATTAATGAGTTAATTTATCTGATAGTATTTGGATGCCACAGAATCTCAGATATCTTTTTTCTTTTTAAGTCCATCTTACTAATTTATAATTTTCTGAAAAACTTATTTCATTTACTTATTTTGAAAAACTATTTGTTTTAATATCTGTCATAAATGTATTATGTCCTGATTTTCATTTGTATCTTTGTCTGCTTTCTGTTGCTATAACAGAAAACCTGTGGCTGAACAATTTATAAAGAATATAAATTTATTTCTCACAGTGCTGGAGGCCAGGAAGTTCAACATCAGGGTGCCAGTTTCTGATGAGGGCCTTTTTACTACTTTCTATGGCAGAAAGTTGAAGAAAGCTAGAGAGTTGTAGTCAAGAACAAGAGCAGAGGGAGCCAACTCATCTATTTTTTTTTTGAAATGGAGTTTCGCTCTCGTCACCCAGGCTGGAGTGCAATGGCATAATCTAGGCTCACTCCGACCTCTGCCTCACAGGTTCAAGCCATTCTCCAGCCTCAGCCTCCCAAGTAGGTGGTACTACAGGTGCCTGCCATCATGCCCCCACTAATTTTTGTATTTTTAGTAGAGACGGGATGTCACCACATTGACCAGGCTGGTCACAAACTTCTGACCTCAAGTGATATGCCCTCCTCGACTTCCCAAATTGCTGGGATTACAGGCATGAGCCACTGCGCCTGGACGCGTCTTTTTAAAACAGGAATCTATTCCCTTGATAACTTACTCATTCTTTCGGTATCAGCATTAATCCATTCATGACAGCAGAGACTTCATGACCTAATTACCTTTCAACAGCACCATCTCTCAATATTGTTGCATTGGGGATTAAGTTCCAACAAATGAATTTTAGGGGACACATTTAAAACCATGCAATGCAATGTATTTTTCTATGGCTGTTCTAACAGCTCACTTACTAATGCATATTACTAATATAGTTTAAGCCTTTATTTTAATTGTGCTACATTTCAAACCTAAAGAGAACTACAGAAAATTATAGAAGACAATTTAACCATCATTTAAATTAATATACATCAAAATATAATTGGAAATATGAAAATTAAGAAAAATAATTTTCATATTTTCTTCATGTCACTTTTATGAAAATAAAAAGTTACTCATAAAGTTGAAACATTGTCATGTTTTTCCTTAAGTCAATTTCACTCTCTTCACTAAGGTAATAATCATTTTCTGAATTTTGTGCTTATCTATCTTTTATCACTCAGCATTATATTTCTGAAATTGATCTGTGTTGATAAATTTAAACACAGTTTACTTATTTTAACTGTCAAATATTGTTCCCCTGTGTTAAAATATTAGCATTTTCTTATCCCGTTTTTTACTTCTGGGCAGTATAAAGCCTCTGAGCTTGCTTCTCAGGATGCAAAGCCTTGGCTTTGTCCACAGTCAACCTGGAATCACAGTGGATTTGGCAGGACCATCCTGTCTCTTTCCCTGGCCACACCAAGCTGTTGAACTCTGCTAATTGCTATTGTTTTCAACAAATGATTTTGTAGACTGATCCAGTGAAACCTGAGCTCCTTTGAGAGAATAGTTTCCCAGTATTTGAAATTTGTTCTAGTCCCAAAAAGTGGCCTCCCAACTTTCTCTTTCCACAGTTCTCTCTGGCAAACTAGTTGGCCTGTAGTTTAGCTTATTTCTTCAAGGAGCTACCATTCTCTTTTCAAGTGCCTTTAACCACAACCTCCAGTGTTTTTGAAAATGCCCTTAGTCTTGAACTTCTCCATATTCAGTGCAAATGATGTTGTTTCCTAAGAGGGGAGAAATTTGCAGCTGTCTGTTTTACAGCCTGCTTTTGTCAAGCGCAAAATCTCTAAGCCATGGCTTTGTGTTGGCCGCAAGGATCATGGTGAGCTTCTTTTGAATGTCACTCTTTGGTTAGTGGCTGGGTACATGATAGAAGGGGGCCACAACTCCAAGTCTTCTTGACTTGGCTCTTCTAGTATAAAAGCTCTACCCCAAAAACTGGTGCAAAGAGGATTGGGGCCCCAGTATTTTTAACAGCATCACTTCCCAGGCAATGCCTCTATCCTGTGAGTGGAGTCTGCATTGAAAAAGGGCACCCCTATCTCTTAATTAGTCTGTCTTAGAATTTGGTTTAGTAACAGGTAAATGATAGACTTTCACTTTTACTGATAAATTTTAATAGGTATTTATTTAATATTAATTTTAGATTATTAATATTTATTAAATATTTGTTATTTTGTTGTATACCTTTAAGATCATTTTCAAAGATTTTAAATGTCGGGCTCTGGGTGTGTGTGTGTGTGTGTGTGTGTGTGTGTGTGTGTATTTTAAAATAAATATGATTCATTTTGTTGGGAAATAAGTCTGCTGAGCTCCTCATGTTATCATGTCAGAATTGGAACTGCTGCCCTAATACCTCTTAGGTGGAATCCCACAATTTTCATACATCGTGTTTTAATTGTGGCTATGAGCTGGATTGTGTCTCTCCAAATTTTTTTGAAGCCCTTAACCTTCAGCTGGAAACAGGCTGTACAAGAAGGTAATTAAGATTAAATGAAACCATAAAGAGGGACCCAAATCTGAAATAAATTGTGCCTTTGGAAAAAGAGAAAGAGACACCAAAGCTGTCTCTCCCTACTATGGCAGCACACAATAAGAAGGCAGCCATTTGCAAGCTAGAGAGAGAGTACATTCACCAGGAATTTAATCAGTCAGCACCATCATCTTGGACTTCCCAGCCTCTAGGACTGTAAGAAAGTAAATTTATGTTGTTAAAGCCACTCAGTCTTTGGTATTTTGTTGTGGCAGCCTGAGCAGACTAACAGTTATTATTTAATTATATTAGTGTATATTTTATAATTGCTGTATTATTTATTTCTTGTTCTATAAACTATTTATAAGCCTATGTTTTGTTTTATTATATTATTTAATGGGAATTGGATATATAGAGTTATTTGCTATCCTCCATCATAGCATGATATCATAATTGGTTTCTGCACAATCTCTCACTTATTTTGGAACCATATATTATTTTAATTTGCCATTACATTCTAGAAGCAAATGTATATTTCTTTCTTATCATAAATACTCTGTTAAATAGATTTGATAAATGTATTTTACTATGACCTTATCTTTATGAAATTTATTCTGTGGCGTTTTGAATGTGTGAGTGTTATAGGTTTGTTAATTATATTATGCTATAAATTTCATTTAAGTTCTTGATTTTATCACTTAGAAGTATATTTTCTAAAATATACTTTTAGAAAAATATACTTTCTAAAAAGTATATTAGAAAATTAAAAGTATATTTAGGAAATATACTTTCTAAAAAGTATGTTTTCTAAAACCTATGTAGGTCTGTGTATGCCAGGCTCTTTTTCTAAGGTAGTA
>PVKP010035236.1:0-23490 GCA_004027715.1 Plecturocebus donacophilus | reverse complement strand
AAAAATTTTTTTCCCATTCTGTTGGTTGCCGATTCACTCTAATGACTGTTTCTTTTGCTGTGCAGAAGCTGTGGAGTTTGATTAGGTCCCATTTGTCTATTTTGGCTTTTGTTGCCAATGCTTTTGGTGTTTTGGTCATGAAGTCCTTGCCTATGCCTATGTCCTGAATGGTTTTGCCTAGGTTTTCTTCTAAGTTTTTATGGTGTTAGGTTCTATTTTTAAGTCTTTAATCCATCTGGAGTTAATTTTAGTGTAGGGTGTCAGGAAGGGGTCCAGTTTCTGCTTTCTGCACATGGCTAGCCAGTTTTCCCAATGCCATTTATTAAACAGGGCCTCCTTTCCCCATTGCTTATTTTTGTCAGGTTTGTCAAAGATCAGATGGTTGTAGATGTTTGGTGTTGCCTCCGAGGCCTCTGTTCTGTTCCATTGGTCTATATCTCTGTTTTGGTACCAGAACCATGCTGTTTGATTACTGTAGCCTTGTAGTATAGTTTGAAGTCAGGTAGTGTTATGTCTCCTGCTTTGTTCTTTTTGCTTAGAATTGACTTGATTATGTGGGCTCTCTTTTGGTTCCATATGAAGTTTAAGGTGGTTTTTTCCAGTTCTGTGAAGAAGGTCATTTGTAGCTTGATGGGGATAGCATTGAATCTGTAAATTATTTTGGACACTATGGCCATTTTCACAATATTGATTCTTCCTAATCATGAACATAGAATGTTTCTCCATCTGTTTGTGTCCTCTCTTATTTCACTGAGCAGTGGTTTGTAGTTCTCCTTAAAGAAGTTCTTTACATTCTTTGTTAGTTGTATTCCTAGGTATTTTATTCTCTTTGTAGCAATTGTGAATGGCAGTTCGTTCTTGATTTGGCTCTCTTTAAGTCTGTTATTGGTGTATAGGAATGCCTATGACTTTTGCACATTGATTTTGGATCCTGAGACTTTCCTGAAGTTTCTTATCAGTTTAAGGAGATTTTGGGCTGAGACAATGGGGTCTTCTAAATGTACAATCATGTTATCTGCAAATAGAGACAATTTGACTTCCTCCTTTCCTATTTGAATACCTTTATTTCTTTTTCTTGCGTGATTGCTTTGGCTAGAACTTCCAATACTATTTTGAATAGGAGTGGTGAGAGAGGGCATCCTTGTCTAGTTCCAGATTTCAAAGGGAATGCTTCCAGTTTTTGCCCATTCAATATGATAATGACTGTTGGTTTGTCATCAATAGGTTTTATTATTTTGAGATATGTTCTATCAATACCTAGTTTATTGAGGGTTTTTAGCATAAAGGTCTGTTGACTTTTGTCAAAGGCCTTCTCTGCATCAATTGAGATAATCATGTGGTTTTTGTCTTTGGTTCTGTTTATGTGGTGAATTACGTTTATGGACTTGCATTTGTTGAACCAGACTTGCATCCCCGGGATGAAGCCTACTTGATCATGGTGGATAAGCTTATTGATGTGCTGTTGCAATCGGTTTGCCAGTATTTTATTGAAGATTTTTCTATCTATGTTCATCATGGATATTGGCCTGAAGCTTTCTTCTCTTGCTGAGTCTCTGCCAGGTTTTGGTATCAGGATGATGTTGGTCTCATTAAATGATTTGGAAAGGATTCCCTCTTTTTTTATTGTTTGGAATAGTTTCAAAAGGAATGGTACCAGTTCCTCTTTGTATGTCTGGTAGAATTTGGCTGTGAACCCATCTGGACCTGGGCTTTTTTTGGATGGTAGGCTCTTAATTGCTGCCTCAACTTCTGTCCTTGTTATTGGTCTATTCAGGGTTTTGACTTCTTCCTTGTTCAGGCTTGGGAGGATGCAAGTGTCCAGGAATTTATGCATTTCTTCCAGATTTACTAGTTTATGTGCATGCAGTTGTTTGTAATAATCTCGGATGATGGTTTGTATTTCTGTGGAATCTGTGGTGATATCCGCTTTATCGGTTTTTATTGCATCTATTTGATTCTTCTCTCTTTTCTTTTTTATTAGTCTGGCTAGTGGTCTATTTAGTTGATCTTTTCGAAAAACCAGCTCCTGGATTTATTGATTTTTTGAAGGGTTTTTTGTGTCTCTATCTCCTTCAGTTCTGCTCTGATCTTAGTTATTTCTTGTCTTCTGCTAGCTTTTGAGTTTTTTTGATCTTGCTCCTCTAGCTCTTTCAATTTTGACAATAGGGTGTTGATTTTAGATCTTTCCTTTCTTTTCGTGTGGGCATTTATTACTATAAATTTTCCTCTAGACACTGCTTTAAATGTGTCCCAGAAAATGTGGCACATATACACCATGGAATATTATGCAGCCATCAAAAACGATGAGTTCATGTCCTTTGTAGGGACATGGATGAAACTGGAAAACATCATTCTCAGCAAACTGACACAAGAACACAAAATCAAACACCGCATGTTCTCACTCATAGGCGGGTGTTGAACAATGAGTACACATGGACACAGGGAGGGGAGCACTACACACTGAGGTCTGTTGGGGGGAAATAGGGGAGGGACAGTGGGGGGTGGGGAGTTTGGGAGAGATAGCATGGGGAGAAATGCCAGATATAGGTGAAGGGGAGGAAGGCAACAAATCACATTGCCATGTGTGTACCTATGCAGCAATATTATTGCATGTTCTTCACATGTACCCCAAAACCTAAAATGCAATAAAAAATTTAAATAAATAAATAAATAAATAAATGTGTCCCAGAGATTCTGGTATGTTGTGTCTTCATTCCTGTTGGTTTCAAAGAACATCTTTATTTCTACCTTCATTTCATTGTTTATCCAGTCAACATTCAAGAGCCAGTTGTTCAGTTTCCATGAAGCTGTGTGGTTCTGAGTCAGCATGGTGACTTGACAACACAACAATCCCTTCCTCACTACAGTAATGCAAGAGAGACGTGCTTCTAAGACTGTTATTTGCTGTTAGAATTGGTCTTCCCAGCTAATAACAGTGAATCTCTGGCACAGATGTGATTGGTCCTTAATATCCCGTAATTTTAGAAAATCCTGTAAATAGTTTGGATTTAGTTCAATTTATTCAGAAATCAAGCATGCTTAATTAGTTTCACTACTCTGGCAGAGTAAAGTGTGCTGGTTTAATAACCTTATAAAATATATATAATGTATATATAAATCTTAGTCTTAAATCATACTTAGAATACTATATTATTTAAAGCAATATGTATCTTAACAAAATGTTTATAATGAGAAACAGCTGATGAACGTAAATCCAAAGGTATGACAAAGAGGACTCAGCTCTATGGCTTAAAGAACATTTAAAAAGCATGTGCCCATAAAGCCATTCAAGAACAGGGAAGGAGGCCCTCCTTCATTCTTACTGAAGAATTCCTGTTGGGGTTGGGCCAGAAATTAGCACTTCTAAATACTTCAGAGAAGTCCAAAATGTTAAAAACTTGTTTATGAAAAAGAACTTCTTTCTGCATTGGCAAATAGTAATGGTCATCAGAATTTTCTAATAACACAAAAACAAAGCCCCGTCCATATATTTGATCAGATATCAATGTAATGGGAAGTTGACTATTATGTCAACCTTAGTCAGAGTTCCTGCTGGCTTTTTCCTATATACTGTTCACCAATTTGAGTAAAGTGGACTTTGTGAGAGAACAGTGTTTGAATGCCAGGACCTCTTTTGGGCATTTGCTCCTAAATGGAATACACAACAAATAAGGGAGTAGGGGAGGTAATACAGATAAGCTATTCTTTTCAACTCAGAAGGAGTTGATGAGGCCCATCTATGCATTCAAGAAGCCAATGGGATCCTCTAGCTGTGTACAGTGGCTAATGTGATCTTCTAGAATCGACACTATGGACCACGGCAGCATTTTCCTGTACAGCTCCAAAAACTCTGGGTAGGGAGTCACAGGTTCCAATGGCCCATAGCTAAAATGAATGGGGATAGTTATGGAGGCAAGAGCTCCCACCTGGGGCCTTCTGAACTTCTTCCTCTGATTGATGTACTGTAAGAGACTATTGATGACTAAGTTCCCGTCATTGTTGGGGATCCCTGTCCACGTGTAACACAGCACACTCTCCGACGGCAAGTATACAGACCAAAGACTGGGGTGAGACCTCGGGAGAATACATAGAAGTTCATCAGCTGAATGAGGATAGGTGGCAGCACACCTCTATCTTTGTGTAGCTTTTGGAGAAGGAGTGGACAGTGAGTCTCAGGAAAGATGCCTCCATGTGACAGACAGAGTTTCTTTATGGTAAACTGACCAGGTAGATTCTGCTGGTATCTGTAGAGAAGCACCTGAGCAACAATATCTCTATAGTCATGAGACAAAAGGTTGATCCTGTGGTTCTGGAGCCCCAGAAATCCCAAAGCACTTCTATGAGCTGGTCTGCTCAAATATGGAATAGTGATGTGGTCTCCATTTGTCACTGAAGCCAAAGCCTAAGTAATCAAGGGCAATCACTCCATGAAACCTCGAGGTCAGACCTTCCCAAATATTGTACCAATCATAGCTAAATGTTGGAAAGCCGTGTAGAAGCACAGCTGTCTCCAGACTTCAACCATACCTACAAAGTCTTGGTAGAAGCTACGTAGTCCCTTGTAAGTGAAAAACTTGCCTGAAGACTTCTGTGAGTGAAGAGTAGGGGAGAGCTGAGGGGGTGGCATGTACAGGTGCTCAGCAAGCAGGGGCCCAGCCAGCAGCCCCACCTGGACCCACCATTACCTCATCCTGATTCAGCTAAGACCTGGGCTACAGGACTCTGTGTATGTGGGAACCAGTTGCACAATAATTCAATTTAAAAAATTATTTTCTATCAAGTGTTTTCTCAGTTTTGTCTTATGTGCTTTATTTGTGTATGACCTAATTCAGACTTCTTGTAACAAAAGCAGGTAGTGTGATTATTTTCTTATTTTATAATGGATAGAACTAATGCATAGAAGCATAAATGGTTTGGCAAGATGACAGGCATAAAGTACCTGAGCTGCAATTCACAATCAGACATTTCAGCTATAACACCTATTTCCTGAAAATTACAATATAGATTTTATGTATTCAAGAAACTAATGACCCCTTTAGTTGTATAATTCTTCTATATTCAAGGTGTTAAGAACACTATCTTAAAGCTATGAGAGTTCATCTAACTTCTAAAAACTGACTCATTTATTTGCAGGATGCTTTAGATGAAGAAAATCTGGCTCAGAGTTGCAAAGAAAATCAGGAAGAAATTTTGCTTTGCATTTCACACACTTTGACAATTTTAATTGGTGGAAATGATAATGAAGATAATGGTATTCTTCAGCTTGACTTGTTAACTACCTATTTCCTGCCTGCAACCTTAGCAAAGAGGAAGTCCTGCAGAAGGGCTTTGTTGTTATAATATTAGACTTCTCTAATTTCCCTTTGACCTTTTTGAATCAGGCTTCTTATCTGGGAATCTGACCAAAACTGTTCATCTCAGTATTTTTGACCTGCACTAGGTAAAGGAAAAGTGCCAAATTTTCAAGTTCATTATTTTAGCTCTTTTAAATTGTTTCAGATACCAAGGCAAAGGAGATTATATTTCAAAACAGAGGATACAACAACACTCATGACATGATGATGTAAAATCTCAGAGATGATTAGAGTAATAAGGTCTCAGTATGCATTCCTAGCTTATTACGGAGTCATTGAGCAGAGATCTAACAGTTCAATATATGAATTTTACAAATAGTGACAAAGGAAAAGAAAAAAAATTAGGGAGAGAAAAAGTTGGGGAGGGAGGAAGAAAGGGGGGAAAAAGAAAGGAAAAATGAAAAGCAAGAAAAAGTAGGAAAACATCTGATTGGCATAAATATCTCCTAAGTATTGTATTAGATTCATTACTTATATTATCACAGTTAATGACTGCATGGTTAGGAGGAAGTAATTTGTGGATTAAAAAAAAAAAGCAACATTTCAAGTACAATAACCTGCCACGATCTCTTCTATGGGGCAACGGTGGGTCATCATCAGAAATAGTTTATATTTTACCATTCATCGTGGTGCTCAACACCATTAATCGGCCTCAAAGGTCCCACACTAACTAGCGAAAGATCTGAAACTTGAATTCATTTTGCTGATTTCTCCCCAGTACCCTTTTCATTACACCATGCCGCGTCTTCTTTATGCCATGTATGCCTACGAGGCATTGTACAGTACAGAGATGAGCACGTTCTCCAAATTCAGTAGATTATAGATTCTTCAAGACGAGATAATAATGCTCAGAAGTGGGGCAGTTCTTTGGAAGCCAAATTCACTCTGGAGATGGAAAAATGAAAATAGGTACAGCTGTTAGTTTGATAGACTCAAGCAGATTGAATTACCAAGTTTAGGTTTATGTTAGGGTTATAGGGTAACTCAGTTTTCATACTTTAGAAGACTCATAAAAGCTTCTTTTTTTGTGATGCTTTAGACTTGTTTTTTAAAAAAATAATGCTCACAACAATACTGTGAATTGAGTTATTAAATTCCCTAATTTCAAAAAGGAGAAGCTCAACTCAGAGAATTAGAATGAGTTCACTTTAGATTCAAGAAACAGCAGACTTGGGCATGAATCTAAGAAGTCTAGTGTATTTTAACTAATATACAGCCAGCTTGAACAGATGATATTTATAGAACCATTTAACCAAGAGAAGAACATTCATTTCAAGTGCGCCTTTTTTTCTTCAAGGTAGACCACATTTTATTTCTGAGACATTTAAGCCTTACTTTAAATGCTATTAATGACTATTATATATTAATAAACATGAATAAATTATTAATATTTATATATTGATAATTTATGTAAATGAAAACTATTCATGTCTTAGTATTAGCTCATACATCAAGCTGAGTTTTTAAAGTACCCAATGCCTTTGTAATTTTGTGTTTTTAGGTGGTAATGAACCTGAAAACATGTTTCCAATAATGTAATTTTTGTAATGCTCCATAAACATACACATTATTCAAAAGTCAGAATTTAGTAGAAAGAGCACAAAATAAATATTCAGAAAAATATAATAAAGTGTGAGATACAAGTAATTTTTGAGCCTTCACCAGATCCCTTAACTTTTCTTTAAATAAATAACTTCTTTTGCAGCACTACTAGCTAAGATTAATTAGTGCATCAAGATGTCATGGCATACGATGCAATTCAAGAAGTATGATGCTAAATATACACATTTGATATCACTTGTGCAACATTTATGTACATGTTGAAATCTTAGGTTCTTGAGCAGACATGATCACTTAACAAGCAGGTTAACTTAAGTACTCTTCTTCCTTGAGTTTGCATTTAATCATGGAAATAAAGCATATAATTAATTTTGAGGGGGAGATTAACATAATATAAGTTTTTTAAAAAAATTTTCAGTTTAGCAATGTTGCATAATGGTCAAAATTCTCATCATAAAAAGGGAAAGAAAGAGAGTAAAAAATAAAATAAAGAGAAAATGTCTAAATGAGTAGGTTTACCAATTTCTGAGAGACTACCACTTAAATTTTAAGAGAATATTTGTTAGTCATCTATTACATGACTAGCATGACTTTAAAAAGCAACTGGGAACACTGAGATTTCAAATATCTGTGGGGCATCAATAAGCAGTCTCTAGAAACCAAAAAACTAATACTAGAACTACCATACATTCAGTAATTTCACTTCTAAGATACCAAGGTGTATATATAGGAAGGAAACAAAATCATTACCTCGGAGAGCTAGCTTCATCCACATATTCACTGCAGTATTATCTATGATAACTAAGATATGGAAACAACTTAAGTGTCCATCAGTGGTTGAGCACATGAAGAAAATGTGGTACATACACATTATGTATTACTATTCGGCCATTAAAAACAAGGACATTTTGCAATTGTGACAGAAAAGATGAATCTGGAGAACATTATGCCAAGCAAAATAAGTCAGATACAGAAAAACAAATGCTGTATAATGTCCCTTACTTTGGAATCTAAAAAATGCCAAACTCGTAGAACCAGAAAGTAGAATGGTGGTTACCAGGGACCCTCTCAGATAGGGAAAATGGGAGATATTAGTCCAAAGGGTACAGACATTTGATTTTAAGATGAATAAGTTCTGTAAATCTAACAACATGATGACTACAATTAATAACATTGTATTGTTTCTTGAAATCTGTTAAAAGGATAGATCTTCAGTACCCTCACCACACACATACACAAACAGACACACACATACACACTCACACACACACACATACGCACTCACACACACACAAAAATGGTAACTAAGTATGGTATTGGAAGTGTTAATTTGATTCTGATAATTATTTCACAATGTATATGCATATTAAACCATCATATTACACATTGAATATATACAATATTTATTTGTCAATTAGACCTCAATAAAATTGGGGGAAAAAAGTAGTTAGATAGCTAAGAAAAAGAATTTTAGCTTTTAAATAGGTTCCATTTGGGAAAATGTCACAAAATATACCTTTTAAAAAATTGTTTTTAGATAAGTATTCAATTTAAATATATAACAAAGCTTTGGTAATATAAGTTACACTTTGAAACCCCGTATCTCCCAACATTTAGAAATTCTTATAGCCCTTCCCCTGGGTGAAATATGACTCTTAACTTCAACAATGACTTTACAAAAAAAAAAAAAAAAAGAATGTAACCATGGCCAGGCACGGTATCTCATGCCTATATTCTCACCATTTTGGGAGGCCAAGGTGGGCAGATCACCTGAGGTCAGGAGTTCGAGACCAGCTTGGCCAACATAGTGAAACTCCATCTCTAGTAAAAATACAAAATTAGTCAGACATGGTAGTGCATGCCTGTAATCCCAGCTACTTGGGATACTGAGGCAGGAGAATCATTTGAACCAGGGAAGCAGAGGTTGCAGTGAGCCAAGATCACACCATTGCACTCCAGCCTGGGCAAAATGAGTGAAACTCCAACTCAAAAAACAAACAAACAAACAACAATAACAACAAAAAGTCCTGTAAATAGATTGAATATACCCATGTAAAATATCAATTAAAAAAATTTTAATCACACCTTGTCATGAAAATGCAAAAATATGTCTTCTGTTATTAAACTGCATTTAAAAATAATCACTGATTTTTTAAAAACTCTTAATTGTTAATCATTTCTACTGATTTATCTATGAATATTAGTTTTTATAAAACAGTTTTTGTCCTTTTTCTATTATCACTACTTTTCCAAGTGGTCTGGGAATATCAACCACACAACTAATATAATCTTGTGCCATAAAATAGAATTATTTATGGTAAACAGGATAATTAGACTAAAGCCCTTTCCAACTAGAATCTGACTGAATGTAGCATGTGGAAGCGGATTACTAATTGGAAGGACCACCTCTGTTGGTCAGAGTTCCCTTTCTGAAGGGATGATCACTTAATACCAATACAAATTGTTTTGTAATGTGTGTCATTATGAAGAGACTTGCCATGATCTTCTAAAGGACTGAATGACATATGTATTTTCTTATATGAGTTAAGTGAGGGAAGTCTACTGTTTGTTGCCCTGAATGAATCTCTCCCAGTAATGCAAAACCTGCCCTGAATGAATCTCTCCCAGTAATGCAAAACCTAACAAGTGATTGTCTAAACTCTGCTCTTGTTGACACTACCAATGTCCTCCATGAAGTCCAAGCTTCTAGATGATTTCAGTTTCTCATTTTACTTGCTGTGTCAGTGATAGCCAATAAATAGGTCCTTTATTTTTCTGGAAACACTTCCTCTGCTTCATTATATAACAGCTTCCTGTGTTTGTTCTTTCTCATCGGATTCTCCCTCTTTCACAGACTCCATTCCTGAGGTCATCTAAACCTTGAAATTTCTCTGCTTAAGAGATCTAATCAATCTCCATGACTTTAAACACCACCTATGACAACATCTCCAAATATGCAGTTTTTAGCTCAGTCATGTTTTCTGAGCTCCAGACATATATTCACAATGGCTTGTTTGACACATCTACTTAAATACATATTAAGTATCTCAAACTTTGCATATTTAACACAGAAGTCACAATTTTCCCCTCAATATCACCCTTGCCCAACATGTTCACTTTAGGAAATGACATTCTATTCAACCAGTTACTGAAGACAAAATCTAGGGTTTCCCCTCTTCTCCTCTCTCTATTATCATCATCCTAATTAAAAAATAACATTTAACGAATTAATTGATTTCTCAATTTGTCTTTTTCCAGGAAAAAAAAAAAAGCCATTCTGCAGATAAGAAACTATATCCTATATTTAAAATGTAAATTAGGGTATGTAACTCACTGACTTAAAGTTACTTCATTGTTTTCTATATTATGCAGAATCAAACTAAAAATCATTTTCGTAGCTACTTATCTGTCCCCAGATTCTTTTCTAATCTTACCTAACTCTACATTCTTTTTTTGCAGAATTAAAACAAACACATTTTGCCAATTTAAACAGAGATAATGCATGAGGGATGGGTATATTTTTCATATTTCACCACCTCAATTTTGCTGTCCACTTTTCTGGCATGATTGACTCAAGATTGTTTTTTTAGCAACCACTTTCATATGGATGCCTTTTCTGACCACCTGATCTGTAGCAGACTCACTTGTCATTTCCTTTCATGTCAGCATTTGTAATTTCCATAAAAGTACAAATAAAAATCTATCATTATTTCACATGCCTGATGTTCAGGGATTTTTCGTTGTTGTTGTTGTTTGTTTGTTTTTTTGATATGGAGTTAAGCTCTTGTTGCTCTGGCTGGAGTGCAATGGTGCAATCTTGGCTCACTGCAACCTCCATCTCTTGGGTTCAAGCAATTCTACCTCAGTCTCCTGAGTAGGTGGGATTACAAACATGCGCCACCACCCAGGCTAATTTTGTATTTTTAATAGAGATAGGGTTTGTCCACATTGGTCAGGCTGGTCTGGAACTCCCAAACTCAGGTGATCCACCTGCCTTGGCCTCCCAAGGTGCTGGGATTACAGGCGTGAGCCACCATGCCTGGCCAATGTTCATTTTTGCGTGTTCCATATTGATCCTGCCTAGCCTCAGCTTTCTGCGTCAGTGATACCGTTCTCTACTTCATTCCCATTACCTATCATACAGATTGCTGTACAATAAATATTCAAGAAAATATTTGTCACATAAATAAATGAATGAATATCCAAGTCACTCCCTGTTGGGAATAAATGACTGCACAGATGAGCATCATACAAACTCTGTTCAAGAACTGTGAATAAAATGCTTCTGATATCAATTAATGGGAATCAATTAATGGGAAAACTGACAAATATCTTGTCTTTCCAATATAAAGATTGGTGTCTTTATATTGGAAAATTAACATATGGAGTGGTTATTCATGAAAGAGGAAAAAAAGAAACAAAAGAAAATAGTAGATCTTTGAGGGACTGAGATACTATTGCTGTGCTTGTGTAGGTTGTTGAATTAATCTATTCAGTTACATTTTCTAATTAACTGATATGAACAGTTCAAGTACTGACTAGTAGTTTATAGCCACAGGTCAAAATGTCTCAGTGGATGTGCAATTCTAAAAATGGCTCTGCAATTACAGTGGTTTTATTTATCTACAGGCACTTAAAGCATCAAGCAGCTTCTAATTGCTGACAAAGAAAAACCTAGCCTTATCGAGCCTGTTTTCCTCCCTGACCTATCTGCTGAACAAATATTGTCATTTCTGACAGGAAGAATGAGACCAACCACAAATAATATATGACAAAAGTAACTCATTTGTACACATGAAAACCGATCTATAAATAGTAGAAAATAGTTTTAGGAAGATTTTACAAAATAGCTCCTTTTCTACTCTGGTCCCTTGATAATTGGTAAATGTGAAAAAGAGTCCCTGAAATTTATAGAATGTTTGTTTCCTATCAAATATGGCCTGTCATGATCTAAATTTAGAATAACTGGTGTGAGTAACAGTGACCAAAGAGACAGCAATGTCACTTCTAGAAAATTACTGTTAAAGGCATAACCTATTTAAACAAACTAACAGGGAATTGCATGTAACATAAGGAAATAAGGACATAGATCAGGGTAGCATTTTAAAATTCTACTGCAAATAGGTAATTAACAGGTAAAAATAGCAAATAAGTTTGCTCCACCTGTCTCAAGTTAGAAGATAGGTAATTATTGGAATCCAGATGGATTTAATTCTTGGCTCTGTAAAGCTAGGTAAGTGAAAGAGGTTGTAGATCAAGTTAAAAAATAAAAAAGCAAGTTTTTACTTGTTTGATTACTTGAATCACATACAAAATTCCATGGATACAAATGTCATTACATAGAACAATTCTGTGAAACAGTCATTTTTCTTGTTCTAATACAAGGCACATAGAAATAGAACTCTGAAAATCTGATTTTTAAAAAATCTCTTTTTAAAAATTCTTTGTGAAAAAGTATTTCTTAAATTTCTATCTGCTCCTTGTAATAATAGTACCTGAGTCATGAAAAAAGAGAGATGGAAAGGAGACTTATCTTACTTTGATTTATCTGTAGTTTATTTTGCCATTGGCAGTCATTTTTCTTTCATTCTCCTAATTTTCTGTCTTTAAGAATCTTGATATGAGACACCACAGCTATAAAGTGATGCTCCTTACTTCTAAAATACTAGAAATAAAAACATAACAGAACTCTAATTTTTGTCAGATGGATATATTTTTAAAAATCTATAGTTTTTTTGTTGGCTTATGTTTTTGGAACTCTGCTAAGAACTCTTCTATTCTTATAGCAACATAGACATGTCCAAAGATTGATTTTAATCTTTCATTAAATAATGAATATATACAAATAATATTTCTATCAGGTATGTTTAACTTAAAAGAGTTTAAAGTTAGTATTCTTCTTCTTCTCCAGAATATTGAAAAAAGACATAAGAACAGTTTAATACTGTTCACTTCCTCCCTCATCTGTACAAGTATTCTTTAACTTTTTTTAAATCTTTTGCTCTGGGTTGTGTCTTCCCCAAAAATATGTTTAAATTCAATTTTCAGTATTTGTAAATATGATTTTATTTGGATATTGGGTCTTTGCAGATATCATCAAGTTACAATGGGTTTACACCTGAGTGAGGAGGACTCTGAAATTAGTATGGCTGGTGTCTTCATGAGAAGAGATAGAGACAACAAAGGTGAAGGAGAGACTTGAGTGATGCATTTTCAAGTCAAGGAAAGCCAAGGATTGCTGGCAATACCCTAAGCTGAATACAAGTATGGAACAAACACTCCGCTAGAAACTTCAGAGAGATCTGGGTCCTATTGACAACTTGATTTTAAATTTATAACCTCCAGAAGCATAAGATAATAAATTACTGTTTTATAAAACCACTCTGTTTGTTGTAATTCAATATAGTAACAGAAGGAAAGTAATATACTCCTCAATGTGATATTATTTTTGTTTCATTCAGAAAATACTTGTTTATATATATATATACATATATATGTATATATATACACATATATATATATATATATATATATATATATCA
Organism: Plecturocebus donacophilus; assembly: GCA_004027715.1. Lineage (NCBI taxonomy): Eukaryota > Metazoa > Chordata > Mammalia > Primates > Pitheciidae > Plecturocebus > Plecturocebus donacophilus. Next base: position 10,034 of record PVKP010035236.1, on the reverse strand, counting down.
ATATGTTTACCAGTATCTTCACTCGTAATTTTACTTTGCATGTCAAGAAATTTTATATCTGAGATTTGTTTCCTTCTATCCATTGTATATCCTAAATTTCAAATTTTCATAAAGAGCGTTTGTTGGTAGTAACAAAAAAAAAAACAACACTATAAATTTGTATTTGTATTAAGCCCAAGCTTAATAGTATTAAACAGTTTAATAGTACATTAAAGCCCAAGTAATAAACAGTGTAATACTATTATTAAAGCCCAAATTTGTATTAAGCCCAATCTTAATGGCTAAATACCAATTTATATGGCTTGGGATGAATATGCATTTATAATAACTCTAGATAGTCACCGGGTGACACACTGTATATGAAGTGATGTTGCCTCCATCAAACACTTGTAGCTACTGGAAAGTAAGTTTTTTTGTCTCACCATGGTTTTTTTATGGGCAATTTTTCTTAATTTCAATATATTTCATTAGCTGCTTGTTCTGTGCAGATTCACTGTGACGTGTCTAAGTTTAGGTTTCTCAATTGATTGGATTTTCTGAATCTAAGAACTGTTCTTCTTGAGTTTAGGAAATTTCTCTGCCATTATCTCTTGGAATATTGTCAATTCTTTCTCTATGCCTTTCAGAAAACCTGCTCAGATTTATATTACACATTCTCAATCATCTACATTGCTTATTTTTTTATATTGAATCTTTGTTTTACTTCAGTGATTCTGTTTATAAAATTTATCCATCTTTATAATCCAGTTTATAATTTAATTGGTTCTTTTTAATATATTCTCAGATACAATGTGTATTAAGTATTTATATTTTAATTATTTTATTTACCTTTCTAAAACAATATGTACTTTTTAAAAGATCTTACAGCCAATATCTGTACTCTTTGGGAGTCTAACTTTTCTGACTCTTCTATTAGTTCTTGCTCATGATGGTTTCTTTTATTGTAAGTTTTGTGGTTTTTTTTAACTGTGGTTTTATTTCTTCTGGAACATTATCTATGAGATTTTTGTAAGGCTTGGCTGAAAAAAGCATTTCTCTTGAGAGTACTTGTATTTGCTTCTGCCTGGTGCCTGAAGGTACTTACATGGGATCACTTAGAAATAAATTCTCAGCTTGAAAGTTTTGGATCACTAGCTGCAAATCCATATGAGGGCCAGTTTGTGAGTATGAATTCTCAGGAGAGATTTCTTTTTCTTTCCATCCAATGTCAAGATCCCAATAGGCATGTTTCTTTGTGTGTGTGTGTATGTGTGTTTTTTTCCACGTAGTAGATTTATTTCTCTTTCTACTTTATACTGCTAGTGGAAGTGCAATTGAGTACAACCAGCTTTGGAAACTGTTTCATTATTACTAAATTTAAATAGACATATGCTCTTTGGTTTAGCAATTTCTTTCCTCTGTATATATTCAACAGAAATATGTGCACTGACACAACAAAAAACTGCACAAAAATGTTGATGAATGCATTAGCTTTACAGCCAAAAACAGATGTACCCATATGTCCATTAGTAATAGAATAAATAAGTAAATAGAGTTATGGTCAGAATGCAGAATATTATACAGAAATAAATTGAAGAAAGCACTACTGCAGGCAGAAATGTAACACAGGACAAAATAAGCCAGACACAAGAATATTTGCTATGTGATTTATTATGTAAAGTTTCAAAGAGTGAAAGCTAATCTAAAGGTCTGAGTGTAAGGAGAGTGATCTATCCTGGGAGAAGCGAAGGGTAAAGAAAAGAAGGGGGCAAAGGAGTAAGACCTGACAATAGGTTCAGGTTAAAAGATATGTTTACTTAGTTCTTCCTCTTGGTAAATCTATTTATGATCTATGCATTTTCTACCCATAAAATACTTAAAACAAAGGGAAAGAAAATGAGTATGGAATTATATCCTCATCTTTAAAGTCCTTCATTGACTCACTGTCCACTGAAGACACAATATAATCCTCATCAAAGTATATTTTTCTGTTCCCCACCTTCCTCTTCAGCAAAACGTAGGATCATTTTCTCTCATGTATTCCAGAGCAAGCACAGGCATCTTTTGTTTTCTCCAAATGCCAAGATGTTCCCCTGCTTAAGGTATTTACATGTGTTATTTCTTCTTTCTGGCATTCTCTCTTTATATGATTGTAACCTATTTGCTTCCTATTCAGTCTTACACGCTGAAAAATATCACTTTTAATGAGATGACTTCATGGTTCCTCAAATTATAATCTGTCTCACCCTTAATTTTCTTTTATAGATCCTATTGTTTCCTTTAGTAGCTTTTGCTATGATGTGTAACTTGCATAGCATATGAATTATAAATATGTTCCCCTGAATTCCTATAAGCCTCATCGGGGCAGGATCTACTTTAATTTTATTCTTTATTAAATACCATGTCCTTATTCTAGCACAATGAGTGGCTACAATAAATGAGTCGCTGAATGAATAAATAATCTGACTCATTTCTATTGTAACAGAATTCAAAGAGGGGATAGGAAATACAAATTAATCCACTATTACTCATAATATTCTTTGATCATCTTTATTTTGAGAAACTATGAGGCTCATCGCAGAGATCTCTATTTCTTACCTTCATTATCTGTATGTAACACACTATGAAGCCCAGAACTATACCAGTGCCAGAATATATTTGAAATAAATTATGTAGGAGGAGTGGTGAATTAAGAATTGAAAGTTTAACTAGTAATATTTATATATAAAGCAATTTTTCTAAAACAAGAGTATTACTGATTGCCTTGATTATCCACTTACAGATATGGATAACCTTGACTAAGGGGGAGGATTTAATACAAAATAAACATAAAATTCACTAAAAAATTTGAGTTTCATATATTTTAAGCCTAAAGAATTTATTTTTCCCTATGAACTCAATTTTATCAACTCGTGAGTAAGGTACTGGTAATCAGAATATATTGATTACTCCCCCATATTGAGGATCAAGATACCAAGTAAAGATAAATATTTGTATATGTAATTTTATACACATCAGTTATACTAAGCTATAAGGCAGAGGTTCTCCAGATATAATCAATAAACCCCTAAATCCTTCTTGGAGGCAAAAATGTTTTTGTTAGTATATTAAGCTATTATTTCAATTTTTCAATAATTGACATTTCAACTGATAGTGCAAAAGCAATGGTGGCCAAACTTTCTCCTCAGTACGAAGCTGTACTACTAGAGTTGAATTCTTTACGGCTACCTTGTTGCCATGTAAAATTATAATTATCCCAGTTACACTTAAGAATAATATTGATTAAACAGTAATTATTAATTATATTACATTTCAAACATTAATAGCTAATATGATAAAGGGAGAAGTACGAATAGAGTGCTAGTGCCTCATATGTAAGGTCAGTGGTGACTTTAAGAAAAGTTTGCGTGTGATTGAGTGGCACATTTGTAAGCTTATATAAGTAAGCTTAAGTGGCACATTTGTCAAGAAGCCTCATTTCAATTTGAAAAAAAAAAATGACTAAAAACCAAAATACGGTTATTCTGAGTTGGAAATTTGGCAGATACTGCCTCAAAAGTGTATCAAGTGAGTCTGTTACTTTAAGAAACAATGACGATTTTCTGCCAAAGAAAAAGTTTAAGTTTTCAAATTAAAAATATAATTTTGGATAACTTATGTCAACTATAATAAACTTGGAAAATTTCCAACACTAGAGATTGTTCTGATCATTTGGATGGTTATATTAACCAAGTGATTTTTTTAATATTATATAATGATTTGTATCAAAATTGGAAAGACCTGTACAATTAAGTTAATCAATATTTTTGAGATCACCAAAGCATAATATATGACTATACACAAGTAATATTTTCTAAGTGTGGAAGGGACCAATAGCTTTGAATGGAGCAGAGTCTGATGTGGCTTTAGAGTCCACATTGTAGCTATTCTTTAGGAAACAACCACTTACTGAGTTTTGATGTAACATCAAAAAATATATTCAAAATTATCTAAAAAGGCTGTTAAGGAGTTCCTTTTCCAACTACCCTCCTGTGTGAGGTTGGATTTTCTTCATAAACATACCCAAAGTAAGATATCATGAACAATAGCAGATATGAGAATCTCATTGTCTTCTGTGAAGCTGGATGCTAAAAAAATTTGATGCTAAATAATTTTAGCTGGATGCTAAAGACATAACATAATGTCATGTTCCAACTTATTTTTGTTTTATAAAATTACAGTTAATATTTATAAAAATTGTTTTATGGTAAAATATAATTGGTCTATTATTATTTGAAATGAATTGATGCATAATTATTTTTAATTGGTTCTAATTTCAAATATAGTAAATATTAATAGGTATAACCCATATCAACCAAACGTATTTGGCATATTTAGTAATCTTCAAAAATATAAAGAAGTTGTGAGACCAAAGAGTTTGAGAATTTCTGATACAGCCAGGGTGTTTTAATGAAATGAGAAATAAATTATTATTGGATGTAACCACTAAATAAATAGGGCACCTCAGAATGACTGAGGACCACAATATTGTCTTATCCTGGAGAAGGATGAGAAAGAAATTTTAACAACATAGATCTCTACTTAATGTAAGAAATCACAATTAGCTACTATTGTCTGCTTATTTCAACATGTATATATTTTAAATAAGCAATATGAAAAACATACATAGCCATGACAGGGCCAGATGTGTTCTGAAGACAGTGAATTGCCCAGTGTCCCTGTGGAGAAAATGAAGAGACTGTAGAGCAACTTACGAGTGAAGTTTGAAGAGTCCCATATGTATGGGATTTGAGCTATCTTCTACACTGGAGTCCTCCAGAGAATCGTATAAGGATAATGGATCGGTGGAGTTAGAATGTATAATGAGAATCTGCTGGAAGTACAGGAGAATCAGCAGGGCTGTCAATTGGAAGGCTTCTATAATAATCTTGGTGAGATGATGTGGGTCATAACTAATCAGTGAGCATGATGACAGAAAATATGAATCAATTAAATATAATTCATATAGGTGTAATGTGTGTGCTTACCTAAGAAGGAAAAGAAAGAAGACTTGGAATAAATAATGACCCTTTCCCTCAAGTAATTCGGATTCCATCTTTGTGTAGATAATTAGTATATACTAATGTAAAATGAATTTGGTGAGAACAAAACTACACACTCCAAGTGCTGTGGCTCATAAGAGATCAAGTTTAGATTAGTCAGGAAATGAATAAAAGAAGTAAGTGGTAAGAAACATGGAATATTTGTGATTCACCAAACAATAAGGGGAGATGTTTGAGAGTAGAGGAAAAAAAAAAAAAAAACAGTTGGTTAAGTTAGAGGTTTTAGATTAGAAAGGGAATGGAAATCAGTAAGGGAGTAAAGGAACTTCCTGGAGCTATTGAGAAACTATTTAGGGAAATACAGGTATCCAATAGAGATATCTTGAATGGATGAATAAATGCTGTCACGTGACTGAAAGGATGGTTAGGAAATGTAATGGCATATGTAGCAAAAATAATGAGGAAATCACTAATCAATTGTCTATACTTCGATTTTTTAATGTCAATGTGGTGGTATACTTAGCATGCAAATTACAAAAAAGAAGTAAACTTCTCATTGCATTCATGTAGTATGCTATAATGAGATCTTCTCAGAATCTAATACAAAACAAGCCAAGCATGGCTGTAAAAAATTTTAAAATTTATTTTAGAAAAGAAACTCTTACCTGTTAAAACACCATGTTTATGAAGCAAAATCTTAAATGTTTGCATGTAATTCATTTATATTTTCTTGGGTTTTCTGAAATAAATAATCATAATAATTATGTGTAAAATCTAAGGTAATTACATCTAAAAAGGTAGTAAACGAAATGTTCCTCTTATAAGAAGAGAACTTTAAACTCCCAATAACAAAGAACTGAAAGACTGAGTTGCTTTCTACTACTTGAAATATTCAGAACAGAATTAACTCATTGCTTCTTCACATAAATCATTAATTAAAAACAATTTCCATTTATGTAAACAATAAACTTATGACATCTTTATTATATTTAACACAGATACCTTATAGGTATTGATAAATTTCAGAATAGCACATTTTAATACAATTTAAATATAATGTGAATTGTACATTTAATATATGTATGATGTATAGCATTGATCTGTAAATTTGCTGTAATGTACAACGTTCATGTATGATGTAATATATATATCGTATTTCTATGTGCATTTAGTAAAATGTGTAGGTTATGCTAAAATGTAAAAAACAAAGCTGTAAATGTATACTGCAGCAACATTATTTACTAGTCCCATATTAGTTCTTAAGTTGGAGTCATAAAGGCAATAAATAACTCTTATTTAAGAAACTAGAAAATTAAAGTCCTTCTAAAGGTTCACATTTCTTACTAAATTTTTAAGAGCTTATTTTGAAACTGAAGATGGAATGATATATAGCAGGAGAGATTATGTTATAAAGCTGGCTAGGGTAAATAATGTAAGAACAGCTTAACATTGAATAATTTACAAACCCCCAAACATCATAATTTTCATTACCCTAGATACTTTTTTATAGCAACATATTTCTACCTCTCAAAGTATAAAATATATCAAACACAGTAAAATGCTTTTTTGTTAAATTTAGGTTATAGATATTGGCACTATTAATGTTTTAGAATATCTGGATTACTTAACCAATCTCTCTTGCTGAAGTCATGGCAATAAATTAGGACATTTGCAAAGCGCTTGTAAAATGAGCAGTTTGTAACTGAGTTCTTAGCTTTTGCCGGGCATAATTTAATGCTTAAGACTATGTTGGGTAACGTTTTTCCATTTCCCAGCTTCATTTCTTATGGAAAATGCTTTTCCTTTTTGGGAAACACTGTCTAATTTCACACATAAGCAAATCCATTTTTATGGTAATGTATGAGCCACAATGGAGGTGATACTAAAAGTAAAATATGGAATACATTTTGCAATGCAATGGGAATGCTATGCACACAATTATTTGGGCTAATTGTTACAACTGGGATTTAAGCTGAGATGGGGCTTATTTTGTCAATGAGAGGAAAGCAAAAATAATCCTGCACAATCTTCTAACTCAGGAAAATCATACATCATTTCTGAAAGTTCATCATAATTGACATCTCATCTTTCCAAACTGCACTTTAATTCTATAGGTAACTTTCTATTTGGGGAAAGGTATAAAATGACACACACACACAAACACACACACACACACACACACACACACACACACAAAGAATCGAAGAAGAAGGGTAAAAAATCTTAAGAAAGCAATTTAACCAGGAATGCATACAGTTGAGATTATGATAGAGAGATAGATGATAGATAGATGGGTAGATAGATAGATAGATAGATATAAACAGCATGGTGTTATGAAAAATCAGTAATCTCAGTGTCAAGAGGCTTGGTTATGATAGAATTTCTGCTATTAATTCTGTGACTTTATCCAACTTGGCTAGCATTTGTGTAGACTACAGTAAGTTGCCAATCTACTACCATCATCAAATAATTTGGACTTTGAAACTACTAAGTCAGTGTCTAATGGCTAGAGCAGAGATACACAAAAAACTTACATGACAAATAGCTTTTATACGTATCTTATAAGAAAAAATTGTCAATGAAGAAGATATTTTGTTTTTAGTCAAAGCAATGAAAAGGTTACTCAGAGAGGTTTTTGAATTCCATAAACCTTGAAAATCATACTCCAATCTTTCATTTTATAGGTGAGCTAATTGTAGAACAGAGGTAGATATGCTCCTCTTCTGGGAACTTGTATTACATTTAATTTTGGCTCAGAGTAAATTCATCTCCTTGGGGTGATTGAAAAAGTCCTAAACTTAATGTTGGAAGACCTAGATACAAATGTTAACTTTCTCAAAAACTTAACTTCTCTGAATTTCTAGTCCTTCATCTGCAAAAATAGAATGAAAGATATCTCTTCTATAAGATCTCTGACAGAATCAAATAAATAATACATGTAGAAATGTTTTTAAACTCACTGCCTTTTGCAATTAAAAAAAGATCATGGCTGGGCATGGTGGCTCATGCCTGTAATCCCAGCACTTTGGGAGGTTGAGGCGAGCAGATCACCTGAGGTCAGGAGGTCGAGACCAGCCTGACCAATATAGTGAAACCCCATTTCTACTAAAAATACAAAAATTAGCTGAGTGTGGTGGCGCAGGCTTGTAGTCCCAGCTACTCGGGAGGCTGAGCAGGAGAATCTCTTGAACCTGGGAAGCAGTGGTTGCAGTGAGCCAAGCTTGTGCCATTGCACACCAGCCTGGGCAAAAAGAGTGAAACTTCATCTCAAAAAAAAAATCATTAACAAGAACATAGAGAACAAAAGAATTATGCTGTGAAAATGTATTCTGAGTATGTGATCACAAAATGAGTTGTAGGACACAGCCACATGAGGAAGCATACCAGCACCAAGATAAATGCTGCTTCAGTTAGCATCCCCCTGGACCATGTTGACCAGATTGCAGGGAACCCAAACAATTCCTTGAAGTAGAAAGTAAATACATTTAAGGCCAGGCACAGTGGCTGATGCCTGTAATCCCAGCACTCTGGGAGGCTGAGGCAGGTGGGTCACCAGAGATCATGAGTTCAAGAACAGCCTGGCCAACATGGCGAAAACTCATCTGTACTAAAAATATAAAAATTAGCCGGGCTTAGTGGCCATGCCTATAGTCCCAGGTACTTGGGAGGTTGAGGCAAGAGAGTTGCTTGAACCGTGGAGTGGAGATTGCAGTAAGCAAAGATCAATCCACTGCACTCCAGCCAGGGCAACGAGAGTGAGACCTATATTAAAAAAAAAAAAAAAAAAAGTAAATTAGATTTAAGAAAGCAATCAGGTGGCTTAATATGCCTTTGGTGACTCTTTTTCTTTTCTTTTCTTTTTCTTTTCATGGTGTGAAAGACTAGATGGGCATGCACGCCAAGCCCAGAGATCTAGCTCATCTTCTGCTGCATTTTATACGTTCCTTCTAAGTAAATATTTGACCACCTACCAACCTGGATTGGTCTTTTTGTTTGGTGTGAGCTTCCCTTCTGCTTACAGAGAGTGGTTCTTTGTTCTAGCAAGGAATTTTCACAACAATTTTTTTTTTTTTTTGGGACAGGGTCTCACTCTCTCACCCAGGCTCTGTCACCCAGTCTGGAGTATAGTGGCATGATCTCAGCTCACTGGACCCTCTGCCTCTTGGGTTCAAGGGATTCTTCTGCCTCAGCCTCCCTGAGTAGCTGGGATTGTAGTTGCCTGCTATAGTTAATGTATTTTTAATTAGCCATGGCTAATTTTTATCATGCCTGGCTAATTTTTTAAATTTTTAGTAGATATGGGGTTTCACTGTGTTGGCCACGCTGGTCTCAAACTCCTGACCTCAAGTGATCCACCCATCTTGGCCTCACAAAGTGCTGGAATTACAGGCATGAACCACCACACCCAGCCTCAACAACTTATTTATTGTGATTTATCTTATTTTACTTTTTCTCCGGCTTCACTATCTCTTAATAAGAATTTTCTCTGTGTCTCTTGAATGTTTGATCAGGTCATTTTGCTACTGAAGGACTTAAGAATATGCCACTTCAGGCTAGGAGAGGTGGCTCATGCCTGTAATCCCAGCACTTTGTGAGACCGAGGCAGGCAGATAACTTGACCTCAGGTTTGTTACATAGGGAAATGTGAGTCACAGGTTTGTTATACAGATTATGTCATCATCCAGGTATTAAGCCTAGTATCCATTTGCTATTTCTCCTGATCTTCTCCCTCCTCCCACTTTCCATCCTCTCATAGGCCCCAGTGTGTGTTGTTCACCTCTGTATGTCCATGTGTTCTCATCATTGCTCCCGCTTGTAAGTGAGAACATGTGATGTTTGGTTTTCTGCTCCTGTCTTAGTTTGCTGAAAATAGTGGTTCCAAGTCCATCCATGTCCTGCAAAGGACATGATCTTGTTTTTTTTTTTTTTTTTTTTTTTTTTTTTTTTTTTTTTTTTTTTTTTTTTTTTTTTTTTTTTTTTTTTTTTTTTTTTTTTTTTTTTTTTTTTTTTTTT
>PVKP010035235.1:0-23486 GCA_004027715.1 Plecturocebus donacophilus | reverse complement strand
AAAAAAAAAAAAAAAAAAAGAAAAAGAAAAGAAATGTAGTGTGCATTTTGGCTGTTATAATAATAATACATAAACTTCATTAAATGCCATAGAACTTCTAAAAACTAAAAATTGGCTGGGCATGGTGGCTCACACCTATAATCCCAGCACTTTGGGAGGCCAAGGCGGGCAGATCACGAGGTCAGGAGATCGAAACCAGCCTGACCAACACAGGGAAACCCCGTCTCTACTAAAAATACAAAAAAAAAAAAAAAAAAAAATGTAGCTGGGCATGGTGGCAGGTGCCTGGAACTCCAGCTGCTCAGGAGGCTGAGGCAAGAGAGTGGCTTGAACGTGGGAGGCGGAAGTTGCAGTGCGCCGAGATCACGCCACTGCACTTCAGCCTGGGTAGCAAGAGTAAAACTCCATCTCAAGAAAACAAAAACAAAAACAAAAATAAAAATGAACTTCCCATACTTTTCTGATATTTATTTACTTATGTAATCTATTGTTTGTTTTTTGAGACCGAGTGCCTCTCTGTTGCCCAGGCTGGAGTGCAGTGGTGCCATCTCGGCTCACTGCAACCTCTGCCTCCTGGGTTCAAGCGATTCTCCTGTCTCAGCCTCCCAAGTAGCTGGGACTACAGGCGTGTGCCACCACACCCAGCTAACTTTTGCATTTTTAGTAGAGACAGAGTTTCACCATGTTGGCCAGGATGGTCTCTATCTCCTGACCTCGTGATCTGCCTGACTCGGCCTCCCAAAGTGTTGGGATTACAGGTGTGAGCCACCATGCCTGGCCTTAATTTTGTTGTTGTTGTTGTTGTTGTTGAGACAGCGTCTCGCTCTATTGCCCAGGCTGTAGTACTGAGGTGCGATCTTGGCTCACTGGCAAGCTCCGCCTCCCTGGTTCAAGTGATTTTGCTGGTTCAGCCTCCAGAGTTGCTCAGATTACAGGCGCCTGCCACCATACCCAGCTAAATTTTTTTTTTTTTTTTAAGTAGAGGTGGGGTTTCATTATGTTGGTCAGGCTGGTCTTGATCTCCTGACCTCGTGATCTGCCTGCCTTGGCCTCCCAAAGTGCTGGGATTACAGGCATGAGCCACTACGCCTGGTTGCTTTTCTGATATTTAAAGATTAAAACATACTTCAAGAACATGACTCATTGTTTTACTTAAACAGTTAATTTTATCTTTTTCTTGTTTACTTCACACACTACACCGATGTAAATTTTATTTATTTAATTTAAACTTTTTTTTTTTTTGAATATGGTGTCTTGCTTTGTTGCCCAGCCTGGAGCACGGTGGTGTGATCTCGGCTGACTGCAACTTCCGCCTCTTGGGTTCAAGGGATTCTCCTGCCTCAGCCTCCCAAGCAGCTGGGATTATAGGTGCGTGCCATCACACCCAGCTAATTTTTGTATTTTTAGTAGAGATGGAGTTTCATCATATTGGTCAGGCTGGTCTCAAACTTCTGACCTCAGGCGATCTGCCCTCCTTGGCCTCCCAAGTGCTGGGAATGCAGGCATGAGCCACCACACCTGGCCTTTTTTTTTTTTTTGAGATAGAGTCTCACTGTGTCACCCAAGCCGGAGTGCAATGTTGAAATCTCGGCTCACTACAATCTCCACCTCCTGGGCTTAAGTGATTCTCCTGCCTCAGCCTCCTGAGTAGCTGGGATTATAGGCATGCACCACCTCGCCCAGCTAATTTTTGTATTTTTAGTAGAGACAAGGTTTTACCATATTGGCCAGGCTGGTCTCGAACTCCTGATCTCAACTGATCTGCCCATCTCGGCCTCCAAAAGTGCTGGGATTACAGCCGTGAGCCCTCACGCCCGGCAGGTATTTGGGTTGATTCCACGTCTCTGCTCTCGTGAGTAGTGCTGCACTCTGCACATCCACGTTTTCCCTTGTGGTGATCTCATCCAGTTTTATCAGGTTTGCTATGGTTTGAATGCTTGTGTCCTTCCAAAATTCAGGGTCTTGCTCTGTCACCTAGGCTGGAGTGCAGTGGCATCATCACAGCTCATTGGGGTGGGAGGATCGCCTGAAGCCTCGACTTCCCCAAGCTCAGGTGACCTTCCCACCCCAGCCTCCTAAGTAGCTGTAACTACAGGCATGCACCACCATGCCCAGCTAGTTTTTGTGGGTTTTTTTGTAGATACAGGGTCTTGCCATGTTGCTCAGGCTGGTCTCAAACTCCTGGGCTCAAGCAATCTGCCCACCTAAGCCTCCTAAAGTGCAGGGATTACAGGTATGAGCCACTGCATCCAGCCCCAAGAGAGGTTTAAATATAATAAATGTGCTAATGATGCCAAACTTATATTCCCAGGCTGGAGATCTCCCACAAACTCTATCTCATATTCTAGTCATACATTCAACTGCCTTGTAACCTTAATGAGTAGCATGAGTAACACGTTTTTATTTGGCGAAGCCATAGAACTTGGGGTTGTCACTGCAGCCTAACCAGGCCCACCCCTCCACCACATGCCCACACATCAGCGCCACTTGCCAGCACAGGTCGAGTATCCCTTATCCAAAATGCTTGGGACCAGAAGTGTTTCCGATTTTGGATTTTGGACTATGTGCATTATACTTGCCCAGTTGAGCATTCCAGATCCCAAATCCAGAATGCTCCGGTGAGCACTTCCTTTGAGTGTCACGTCAGTGCTTACGACTTTCAGATTTGGCAGCACCTTGGATCTCAGGTCTGAATGCTCATCCGGTACCTGCAGCCCGTCCAGCCGCCTGTGTGCTGCTGCTTCTCAGTGGCCAGTACAGCCGCCACCCCTCCATTTTCTTTCTTGGCAGCGTCTTGCTCTGTTGCCCGGCTGGAGTGCAGTGGAGCAATCTCAGCTCACTGCAACCTCCGCCTCCTGGGTTAAAGCGATTCTTGTGCCTCGGCCTCCCGAGTAGCTGGGATTACAGGCGCATACCACCATGCCTGGCCTAATTTTTGTATTTTTAATAGAGACAGAGTTTCACTATGTTGGTCAGGCTGGTCTTGAACTCCAGGACTCAAGTGATCCACCCTCCCCGGCCTCCCAAAGCACTGGGATTACAGGTGTGAGCCCCTGTGCCCGGCCCCACCTCTTCATTTTCAAACATGCCAGACATGTCCCAGCTCAGGTTGTTCCTTCTGCCAGGAATGTTCTCCCCTGTATGCCCACATGGTTCACTCCACCTCCTTCCACTGTGTGTTCCAGTGCTGTTTTCTCAGTGAGGAGGCTCTGCCCACCCTGCACCAGGACCTCGGACCGACTCCTTCCCGCCACTGCATTTCTCACTGCCCCACATGGCACATGGTTCCTCATCACATGTGTTTTCTGCCCCCCTCACTTGAGAATGAGCAGGGGCTTTTATTGATTGTATTCATTGGTGTGAGGCAGTTTCAGCGGCAGGAGGGGTGAAAGCCCAGCTGGAGTGGGCTGCAGGAGACTTGGGCGGTAGGCAGAATGCCCCACAAAGATGTCACACCCTCATGCCTGCAACCCGTGACATTATGCTACACAGTAAAAAGGGCTTTGCTGGTGTAAGTAGGTTGCCAATTAGTGACCTTAAAATAGGGAGATTATCCTGTTCACCTGAGTGGACCCAGTCTAATCACAGGAATCTTTAAAGGCAAAAAGTTTTCTCCAGCTGAAGGTGGGAGAAATGGGACAGACAGGATCAAAGACGTGAAGTCCTAGAAAGGCTAGCTCTGGCCGCACGTGGTGGCAGGCCGACGTGGGCAGATCACCTGAGATCAGGAGTTCAAGACCAGCCTGGCCAACATGGTGCAACCGTGTCTACTAAAAATAGAAAGATTAGCTGAGCGTGGTGATGTGCACCTGTAGTTCCAGCTACTCAGGAAGCTGGAGCAGGAGAATCACTCGAACTCGGGAGGCGGAGGTGGGAGTTACCCAAGATCACGCCACTGCACTCCAGCCTGGGTGGCAGAGTCAGACTCCCTCTAAAAAAAAGGAAAGTCTTGCTGATTTTGAAGATGCAAGCAACCTCTGGAGGCTGAGAACCCCAAGCAAGCAGCCAGCAAGGGGAGACCTCGCACAACCACGTGGAAGTAATTGTCAACAACCTGAAGGAGCCTGTAGGCAGGTCTCCCTCGGCCCCTGCTCAGAGCTGAGGCAGCCGCCATCCTGATTTCAGCCCCGAGACCTGCAGCAGAGAAGCCAGTCAAATCCGCCTGCCCTTCGAACGCAGAACTGTGAGATACTAAGTGTGTGCTCTTTTGTACCACTGCATTTGTGGCAGTTTGTTGTGAAGCGACAGAAAACCAACTAACTAGGAGATAAGAGGAGGCAGCAAGTATAGACAACCTGTCAAAACTTTTGCTGGGATCGGAAGCAGGAAAACGAGGCAGTGGCTGGAAAGGGACGTGGGGCCAAGGGCTTCTTTTTAAGGTGCATGGCCACAAGAGAGGGATGCCGCAGTGATAGAAGCGCCGTCACAGCGTGACGTAATTCCATCCTCGCAGGACACAGAGGCAAGGTGCCACATTCATACTTCGGTAGAATATGTCGATAAGGCAGCCTGCTTGCCGGGGGCCAGGTACGAGTTCCCAAGCCAGCTGGGCACTGCCCACAGCACTGCGCTGCGTCAAGACCTGCAGGTCTTTCTCAGCTTCGAAGCCAAGAAGTCGCCTTGCCCACAGCAGCCTCCAACCAATGACTGCAAGGTGAGGGGTGAATGCTGGGTTCCCCTGCAGCAAGGTGAGGGGATGAATGCCTTGGCTCCCCTGGCTGTCGGGGAGGGACTCTGAGAACGGTTCCTACACGACCTCCTGCCACAGTCACTGGACTGGTAGCAGCCCCTTCCTGCCTCACACCCCCAGTCTCTTGCTGGCGTCTTCTCTCAAGCTAACAATTTGAACTTTCTTGGTTCACTTGGCGAACTCCGTCTCCCGGGTTCAAGCGATTCTCCTGTCTTAGCCCCCGGAGTAGCTGGGATTACAGGCATGCGCCACCACACCAGCTACTTTTTATTTATTCATTTTTTTTGAGACAGTCTCTTTGTTGCCCAGGCTGGAGTGCAGTGGCTCAATCTAGGCTCACAGCAACCTCCGCCTCCCGGGTTCGATTCTCCTGCCTCAGCCTCCCGAGTAGCCACCATACCCGGCTAATTTTTGTATTTTTAGTAGAGATGGGGTTTTTCCATGTTGGTCAGGCTGGTCTCGAACTCCCGACTTCAGGTGATCCGCCCGCCTTGGCCTCCCAAAGTGCTGAGATTATAGGTGTGAACTACCGGGCCTGGGGACACCCTGCTTTTCAACTACCCTAGGGAGCACCCACCAAGCTCCAGTCTGTATGGCCCCACGTCTTTTCACAAAGCAGTTGCTCATAATCTCATCAGACCCTGGCAACTCTATAAAGTAGGACAGGTACGTTTTGAGCAAAGCCCAGCCTGAACCCTGATGTCTGTCTCAGGCAGCCCTCTCTCCTCTAGGCTGTCTGGGGGTACTGGCACGTACCAGGGGACCTAGAGGTGGAACGTCTGGCTGATTCATGAAAACCTTTTGCAGGCTGGGCACGGCGGCTCAAGCCTGTAATCGCAGCAGTTTAGGGGGCCGAGGCCGGCGGATCACCTGAGAGAGTTCGAGACCAGCCTGACCAAGACTGCAAAACCCCGTCACTACTAAAAATACAAAAATTAGATGGACGTGGTGATGCATGCCTGTAATCCTAGCTACTTGAGAGGCTGAGGCAGGAGAATCGCTTGAACTCGGGAGGTGGAGGCTGCAGTGAGCAGAGACTGTGCCACTGCACTCCAGCCTGGGTGACAGAGCAAGACTCTGTTTCTTTTTTTATATATATTTTTTCTAAATAAGACAGGGTTTCACCATGATGGCCAGGCTGGTCTTGAACTCCTGAACTCAGGTGATCCACCCACCTCGGCCTCCCAAAGTGCTAGGATTACAGGCGTGAGCCACCGTGCCCGGCCGCAAGACTATGTTTCAAAAAAAAAAAAGGGGGCGGGGTTAGAAAACAGAAGCCAGCAAGCCGGAAAGAGGCCTGTGCAGCTCCTCAGGTGCCGGAGTCGCCCTTGAAGCAGGTGAGGACTCCCCGCGGCGACTGGACACGGGCGGAGCAGGACGCAGCACCTGGCCCCGTTCGCTCCAGGCTGCAGGGGAGGCCACGCTGCCCACCGCGGCGCCCCCGGCCCTCCCTGAGCGGGTCTCGGCGTTCCCGCGGAGCTTAACGGGCCTCACTGGAGTCTGGGACCACCACGGCCTCGGGAGTTCCGTTTCCTGACGCCTTGGACCGGGCTGCTCCGGCGGCTCGGAGAAGGCTGAGCGGGAGGCCGCGCGGGCCGGGGGTCCGTGGTCTCCAGGCGCCCCCGCGTTCGGACGCAGCAGCCTCTTCCTAACCCGCCTCGCCCGCTCCCCTCCCGCCCAGCGGGCACTGCACGCGCTCCGTCGGCCTCCTCCTTCCGCAATCGGGGCCAGGACGGTGGCGGGAAACAGCATGCGAGCGCCACTACAAGGGGGACGAAGGGCGGCCGGCTCGCAGAGCTCCAGGGCCCGACGCGAGTCCCCCACCGCGGCGCGCACGGCCCCTCCGGGCGCGGCGCCGCCGCCCGCACAAAGCTTCCCGCGAAACTGACGTCGGCGCGCGCAGGCACCGCCCCCGGCCTCGCCCCTCCCCCGCTCTCGCCTCGCTCGCCAGCGCGCCGGCGCACTCGCCCTCCTCCCATTGGTTGCTACGGCGCGGCGCGCGCCGACCGGCGCCGTACGCGCCTCCCGATTGGCCGAGTAGCGGCGGGCCGGGGTGTGTGTCCCGGACCACGCCCCGCCCCTCCGCTCCGCTCGAGGTGGTGCGCGCGGTGGCAGCGGCGGCGGCGGCAGCGGCGGCGGCGCGTGGCAGGTCCGGCGGGCGCGAGGCGGCGGCGGCCCGAGCCCGGCCCAGCCTCGTCCCGCCCGGGGCCCGCCTGGCTGCGACCCCGACCCCGGCTGCGGTCCGGTCCTGTCCCGGCGCGCTGCGGCCTCTCCCGGCCCCCGCCCGGCGCCTCCCGAGGGAGCGGCGCTGCCGGCCAAGAGCGCAGGCCCGGCCATGACCGACTTCAAATTGGGCATCGTGCGGCTCGGCCGGGTGGCCGGGAAGGTGAGCGGCGCGGAGTGCGCGGCCCGGCCCATCTCGCCAGTCCTGGCCTCCGCGCGGGGCCGGGGGCAGTTGTGCGGGCGGCGGCTGGGGCGGGGACGCGGAGCTCGGGATGAGCCCCGGCGGGGCGGGGGGCGCTGCGCGGGCCCGACTGCCGGCCCCGCGCGGGCCCAGCTTCCTCCCGCAGGCCGGCGGGCGCGCACCTCTCGGCTCCGGGGCGCACCTGGCCGCCCTCGGCCCTGCCCTGCGGCAGGTGGAAGCCACGGCCCTGTCCGGAGCCGAGTGCGGAGATGGCTTGAGCCCGGCCGGTGTTCCCCCGGAGCTGGCGCCGGCGAGCCGGGGCCTAGTGCGGTGTCCGGGCTGCTGGTGCGGCCGCACGGTTTAAACACAGCGCCCTTTCGAGGCAGCGCCACCTCCACACCTCTCGCCGAGGCGGGTCTGCTGTGGGCTCTTCCGTGCCTGCCGGTTCGCAGCAGGGCTTCGGGCTCGTTTTAACGCTGTCAGGGGTTGGGCAAGTTAGGCTGAGCCTCAGGCTTAGAGCAGAGAGGCAGGAGCCCGGGTCCTGGTGCTGCACACTCAGGGCCTTCCCCTACTTCTCCTTACCGGGTCCTCAGTTTCACGATTGGGGCTGGGGCTTCATGCCACCTGTGGGCACTGAGGCTTGGCGGTTTCTAGGAGCCACCTGTGCAGCTGCACCAGCCAGGTTCTTGCCCAGATGGGAGCCCTGTTGCCATCACCAGCGGCTGCAGCTTTTCTGGTGGGAGAGAGGAGCGGAGGCAGTGGCAGGCGGCGTAGGTCAAACAGGTTCAGATCCCAGAAAAAAACTGTCAAGAGAGAGACTGGCCCGTTCCTGGGGCTGTTCCTGTTTCCTGCCCCTGCTCCAAGAGCATAGGCAGGGCCTCCTGTGGAGGAGGCTTTCCCACCGGGGAAGGGTGGGCTCCCCAGTCAGGTCGGAGACCCGAGACCCCTTCCAACTCCGCCACTGATGGCATTGTCATCCCTTATAGCTTTTCTTTGGAACACTTCGGGTGCACAGAAAGTTAAAAAGCGTAATTTAGTGAGCACCTCAGCTTAATAAACACATCCCAATCAAAACTTCCTGGCTCTTCTGCCTCCGTCGCGGCCCCTCCCTCAGCCCAGTGAAGTCCTCTCTGCCTAGGTGTATCGGTGCCTTAAATGTTGGGTGCCACTGTTGGGTTAGGCCTGTGAGGATGAGGCCTGATACCGGCTCCTCTGGCGCAGACTAAAGTGGGCAGCTGGCTTGTCACCGGTCTGCCTGCATTTTTGCACAGACTGCACGACCCCAAACGGTGGAATGAGCCCCCATGTGCTGAGCTGCCTTCCTCTGAAGAGGCCTGTGATTACTTCCTACTTCACGGGAAAATGCAGCAGGCTCCTGCCTGTTACAGGTTATAGGTTACTGCACTTCACGCAGATCCCAAATGTAATGGTTTGAAACGTGGTTACTTTCCAGACCAAATACACTTTGATCGATGAGCAGGACATCCCGCTGGTGGAGAGCTACTCCTTTGAGGTAAGTGAGGATGGCTGTTCCCTCCCCTGATGCTTGTGATCAGTGCTCAGGAGGGTCACGAGGAGCTCTCTCCCCTGTGCTGCAAGAGCAGGCGGCCCCACAAGTGGACATCTGGTGCTGGCCTGTGAGCCCTGAGCCCTTGGCCGCCACATCCACTGAGGGGCCTGCAGACCCTGGCTGTCACTGCTGCCGGAGCCCCTTGTGGCCCACGCAGCCTGGTGACACAGCCTTTCCTCACTTTTGCCCTGGCTGCCAGCTCTTCTTGAAAGCAAATAGCATGTTCTTACATTTGTGATCCTGTCACGTGGGCCGTGTCTGTTAGCTAGGATGACCCTGCTCCTCAGAGCTGGCCACCTCTGCTCAACCTGCCCTAGCAGCCCCTCCTGGCTGCCCGTTCTCTGCTCTCGTGGGATCTTCGTTCCTGCCACTGAGTTTGGCCCTCCTCACCACGCTTTATCTCTGCGCCCCACACATTCGCAGTCGTGACTTGTCCAGGGGTTTCTCCATCTCACTGCACTGTGGGCTTTTTTAAGGGTAGGGAAATGTATTGAATAGAAGCGTGGTTGTGGAGCACACTGGGCCTGGGGCCATGTGCCTGTGGGAAGCACCATACTCCCCAGGGTCTCAGGGGTAGGGCTGGCATTTGTCCCTCAGGCTTGCCTGTTTCACGTGGGTTTTCTAAGAGGGATTTGAGGTGTTGCTGAGAATTGGAGGCTTTTTAACAGCTCTTTCCCTTGTTCCTTCTCAGGCCCGAATGGAAGTGGATGCAGATGGAAATGGCGCTAAGATATTTGCCTATGCCTTTGACAAGAACCGAGGAAGGGGCTCTGGGAGACTCCTCCATGAGCTGCTGTGGTGGGTGTTTCCAAGCTGCCTCTGCCCCCTGCCACAGGGCTCCTGGGTGAGCTCTGATGGCACAGGGCACCTGGAGCCCCCTGCCCCGCTGAGGCCTTGCCTTACCTTCCCTGAATTTCACAGTTATTTTTGTGTCCTTTGTCACTAACCCAGAGAAATGATTTGTTTATCACACTTCAAACACCAAGTGGACCTTCTGCTGGGCGCTTGCCTGGGACCAGCGGCCTCTAGAGGGAGAGGGGGGTTGCTCCCCTTGCTGGGTCTTTGCTGAGCCCCCCAGTGTGCATGGTAGGGGCCACTCAGATGGGGAGCTGTCTTGAGGCCATCTGCTCAGGTGGTTTTGGGTTCCAGTCTTGACTCTGCTCCTAAGTCCGGGGGCTGGGTCCTCTCTGTGTTCCTGTCCTGTTTGGGCCACAGACCAGTGCTTGGATTCCTCTCGGCAGTTTCTGCCTGAGGCACCGTCATCTGGAGGAGCAGGGCCCAATCGGATCACATGGCTGACACTTCCTGGAAGGACTTTGATGCCTGACCAGAAATACCCATGAGGGTGGGAGGCAGCCATGCAGGGCACTGTCTGTTTCTAGGGAGCGGCACCGGGGGGGCGTGGCCCCGGGCTTCCAGGTGGTGCACCTCAACGCAGTGACTGTGGACAATCGCCTGGACAACCTGCAGCTGGTGCCGTGGGGCTGGCGGCCCAAGGCTGAAGAGACCTCCAGCAAACAGAGGTGGGTTTTCTCAGGGCCTGGTGAGGCTGGCAGAGGGGCCTTTTGAGGAAGGCCGCCTTCAAAGCTCTCGTTTCTAAGAGGGTCTCATGTTCTTCCTCTGAGCCCTGATGCTTCTGTGTGTTTGGGACTTTCATTGTTTTTCCCCAAAGCGTGGAATGCTCCTCTTCTTCATGGGAGTGGGAAGGATCTTGGTAGTGTGTTTTTGCATGGGTCTTCTGATAACTGGCCCTGGGAGCCTCCCATTAACTGGTGTGATGAAGTGGGGAGGAGGGCTGCCTGCTCCAGGGCAGGGCCGGCATTGGGACTCGGTGGGAGCAGGGCTCCCAAACCGCTGCAAGGCATCAGCCTTCTTTCCTCACCTCAGGATTCTTTTCTGTGCACACAGATAGCTCAGTCTCTTTGTCATGTTCTTCTGCTGAACAGTTTTCCTCAAGCAAATGTTTAAAGCGGAGGATATGTGGTTCCCACCTGCCTGTGGTCCTGAGAGCAGTGCTTTGCATGGGCTTCCCACGTGGAAGGGCAGTTCCTGCTGCCCGAGGACCAGCCAGGCTGTGACTTTGTGGAGCCCTTGGGAAGAGCCGAGAGACCACAGGAGGATGGGGGTCCCCAGCCACACATGCTCACTGACATGTTCCCTGGGTCCTCTGGGGCTTCTGGGCATCCTTTCCTGGTGCAGGCAGTGCTGACTGCCCTAGCAGATGGTTATCAGCAACGCTGGTAAGGTTTAGGGTTGCAGGCTTGGCGATGGTTGGTGGCTGTGGGTGGAATCTTTGCAGTTGTCACCTCAGGGTCATGCCAGAGCCCTGTGCAGCCGAGGTGGAGACAGTGGGATACCTGGCAGACTGGTTGGTGATATGGGGACAGTCCCCAGGCCTCCAAATGCCACCCTCAAATTGCTGTTCCTGCCGCTCTGGAGGGAGTCCTACAAGTCCCCCTCATCCTTTCTGCACTGGCCTCGCAGGACAAAGGCAGAGCCTGCAAGTGTCTGTCGTTCTTCTTGGGCTGGTGGTTTTTTTCCCTGTTATGTTTATTTCATTTAATTAATTAATTTTAAAGATGGGTCTCGCTGTGTTGCCCAGGTTGGTCTCAAACTCCTGGCTTCAGGGAATCCTCCTGCCTCAGCCTCTTTTTTTTTTTTTCTTTGAGACGGAGTCTCGCTCTGTTGCCCAGGCTGGAGTGCTATAGTGACGAGATCTTGGCTCACTGCAGCTTCCGCCTGCCTGCTTCAAGCAATTCTCCTGCCTCAGCCTTCCTAGTAGCTGGGATTACAGGTACCCACCACCATGCCTGGTTAACTTTTGTATTGTTAGTAGAGACAGGGTTTCACTATGTTGACCAGGCTGGTCTTGAACTCCTAACCTCAAGTGATCTGCCCGCTTTGGCCTCCCAGCGTTGGGATTACAGGCGTGAGCCTCTGTGCCTGGCCCACCTCAGCCTCCTGGGTAGCTGGAATTACAGGTGCTCACCACCACACCTGGTCGCTGCTCTGATATTAAGAGTTTTGATCCTTCTCTCATACTGCTTGTGAGTGAAGCCAACCTTCTTAGGATTGTTGAATGAGATTTTTATTCTTTTGGGGATTATGTTAGTCGGAGTTGCAAGAAACAGAACTTAATTTCACTAAAACAAAAACAGCACGTTTTGGTGTCCTGACTGAAATGTGGAGAGCCAGGGGTGCTGCTGCCTCCAGCCCTGCGCCCCCACTCCCTGCACCTCTGAGGGAGGCTGCGTGAGCACCACCTCGCACCTGTGCAGTGAAGCAGGTACCCTGTTGTGGCGGTGACTGGGAAGGCCCTGGGATGAACCGTGGTTAGCTTGCTTCGTATCACTTTTCTACATGAAATCAGAGTTGGGTCATCCACGGGGAGGGAGGGGTGCGTGGCAGTCAGAGCTGCATCCACGGCATTTCCTGTTGGGTCGTGCACATTGATAACGCTCAGCGTTGAGGCTGGGCTGGGCCCTCCCCGACTCCACACATTCCCCCACTGCCCATCACTCCATCTGGCAATGGCAGGCATCCCTGCCGTGGTAAGGGTCATTTCACCTGGTTCTGAGTAAGACTCGGTCCCGCCAGCCTGTGACTGAACGTTACCTTGAATCCTCGCAGCACTCCTCAGAGTCAGGAGAGGCGCTAACTGCCGTTAAGAACACCCATTTGGAAAGGGGGCATTGGGCTGATGCTCCTGTGGCCATGCCAGCACCCAGTGGGGCTGGGGCTGCCACCTTGCATAACCCTCTGCTGCAGGAGGTGGGCCCGGGGTGGCTCAGGACTGATGAAGCTTGGCCATCTTTGGTTTGCCAACATGGGGCTTAGAACTCAGCAGGTGTTGGGCTGCGTGCTGTCAGCACCTAGGTCACGAGCAGAAGTCAGAGCTAGCCGGTGTGGGCCTGTCGTCCTGGGTGGCTGCATGCTGTGTCCTGGTTCCCGGCTTGTGGCCTCCCTGTGGTTTGGCTCTTTGTAGTGGGGTCACCCTGTCTCTGTCAGGCCTGGGCTCTTGCTCTGTTTTCCTGGCACTGTGTCAGCTCAGCGCGCACAAAAGGAGCCTCTTGGCACAGGAGTTTTCCTCTTCTGTCTTCAGAAGCCACCAGTGACTGAAACTTGCCTCTGTCTGGTGGGACCTCACCAACATCTTCCCATGTCCCGATCCTTCCCCCTTTTAACCACGTCTCCTCAGGGTCTGGCCTCAGAGAACAGGGTTGTTGCGGGTGGTTTAGGCAGCTCCCTGACTCCATGACGTAGCAGGGCTGGGGCTGCCCACTGTGCTCTGAGCAGCTAGTGCCTGTGCCAGGGTCTGTTCCGTGCAGCACGTGCCTTGGAGACTCTGTTCTCGGTAGGACTCTCCCGTTTTAAGCAACTGGAGGAGTCTTCAGACAGATGTAGGGCAGCCTCTGGCACGGAAGGGGAAGTGGACCGACGGGGCAGTGTTGGGTACCTCTGCAGGCCAAGGGCAAGGAGAGGAGCTGCCTTGCTCGGCGCAGGGGCCTGAGCTGGGCCCTGCCTCCTGCCTCCTGTGTGCTGGGGATAGGGTGACAGATGAGGCCGTGCTTCTGGGTTAGTGGGAAGACGAGATGCAGTGTTAACTGCCTCAGGTGGTGAAAAGCACATGCAGCAGGGATGGGCAGAGGAGACGGGAGTCCGGGCAGGGTTTCCTGGGCAGGGTGGCACTCCAAAGTTGCTGCATCGTCTGCCGTGTGCTGGCCTTGTTTGGCCAGAGCGCACTGAAGTGTCTGCGTCTTTCTTTAAGGGAGCAAAGCTTGTACTGGCTTGCAATTCAGCAACTGCCTACAGACCCCATAGAAGAACAGTTTCCTGTCCTAAACGTGACCCGGTACTACAACGCCAATGGGGACGTGGTGGAAGAAGAGGAGAATTCCTGTACCTACTACGAGTGCCACTACCCACCCTGCACAGTGATTGAGAAGCAGGTGGGTGTCCTCTCCCCTGTAGCCCAGCCTCGGTTTGGGGTCTTGTCCTCCCATCCCAGGGCCCATACCCGGAGACCTCTTAGCCGCTCGTGGGCTTTTCCGCCACGTGGTCTCCCTTTGCCATTGGGCTGGCCTGACCAGAGCCCAGGCCCCCCAGCCTTGGTATTCTGCTGGGTCCGTCAGGTTGTCCGTGAGATGGACTTTGCCTCGCACTGCATCCCAGGCAAGACGGTGAAGCTGCAGGTGTTGTGTATTTCAGCTCCGGGAGTTCAACATCTGTGGGCGCTGCCAGGTGGCCCGGTACTGTGGCTCCCAGTGTCAGCAGAAGGACTGGCCGGCCCACAAGAAACACTGTCGGGAGAGGAAGCGTCCCTTCCAGCATGAGCTCGAGCCGGAGCGATGACGGGCGGGGGAGCCACACACACACTCAGCCCCCGGGCTCTACCCTGGGCACAGCAGAGACAAACTTGTGGTTGAACCTGGAGGTGCCGAATAAGCCGGCTGCAGGCCCAGGACAGCCGCCATGAGACTCCCGATGTTACAGGCAGTCTGTGTGGGCACAGCGCCCCCCAGCGTTCATCTCCAGCAGGGACAGGAGGCGGCTCCACCAGAACGGTTCTCATTATTTATATGTTAATATGTTTGTAAACTCATGTACAGGTTTTTTTGGGGGGAGGCAATGGGAAGGGTAGAAATTACAAATAGAATCTTTTGCTGTAATCCTTGAATGGCAAACGGTCAGGCCACGTGTCTAAAAACTGTCCTGTAGCTGCAGCTTCTCCCGTGGGCTGTGGGAGCCCCACGGAGCGTGGCCTGCACGGGAGTTGTGTCCACAAAGGCAAAGTAAAGGGGTGGAATCATCCGGCGTCTGGGCCATTCTCTGCTCCGCCTCCTTCTGGTGCTGCTTAGGGTGAGGTCATTTTGGGTGGAGCCGAGTCCTCGTGGGTGTGGGGCAGGAGGACCTGGCCTTGCTCCTCGTGCGCCCTGCTGTGAAGTGGGTGAGCTCAGACCTTCCTGAGTCCAGCAGGGAGTGTGAGTGAAACGCTGTCCTTGTCTTGCGCAGGACTGGTGGGGCTGCTGTCAGCTCTCCACTGTTTTATTGGGTGTGGGATGCTTCAGACCCTGACATTGGTTAGTTTTTTTTTTTTTCTTTAAACGGGGTTTCACCATATTGGTCAGGCTGGTCTCGAACTCCTGACCTCAGGTGATCCGCCCACCTCAGCCTCCCAAAGTGCTAGGATTACAGGCGTGATGGTTAGTTCTTGTTTGATGTATGCATGAAGTGCCTGGGAGCTCATCAGTGACAGCTGCTGCCCGGAAGAATCCACAGGGCAGCCGGTCGTGGTGGCTCATGCACTTTGGGAGGCCGAGGTGGGCAAATCACGAGGTCAGGAGTTCGAGACAAGCCTGGCCAGCCTGGTGAAACCCCGTCTCTACTAAAAAATACAAAAAGTTGGCTGGGCATGGTGGCACATGCCTGTAATCCCAGCTACTTGGGAGGCTGAGGCAGGAGAATCACTTGAACCCAGCAGGCAGTGCTTGAAGTGAGCCAAGATCGCACCACTGCACTCCAGCCTGGACGGCAGTTCAAGACTCCGTCTCAAAGAGATTCCAAGGGCGTGTGCAGCAGGCCTACTACAGATGATGGAGGGTGCTGGGCAGCTGGGGTGGGGTGAGGCCACGCTCCTCTGCATCTCTGCAGGGCTGTGGCCTCCAGGACAGCCCACCCTCTATCCTCAGGGGAGTCCCAGGTGTCTGGGGCTGCTCAGGGAAACAAGCTAGGCTGTGTGGCCGGGATCCTGCCCGTCTAGGTGCACCCAGCCACCCACTCAGAGGCCTTCTTGGGAGCTAGAAGCCTGGCCAGTCCAACTCTGACCTGTCTGGTCTGGTCCTGTCTGCCCTGACCCTGTGTTGGTCCCGCAGGTTTCTGCTACACTTTCCCCTCCTGAAGCTCCTCTGCCACGCTCGAGGACACGCTCCAGGACACCGTGTGTTCTCATGGCTGCCCTCGGCTGGGTTGGCCTTAGCTTCTCTGGCAGTACCCTGGGGCCTCCTGAAGAACAGCACTGCTGAAAACGGGCGATAGCAGCAAACCCCGCAGGATTTCCTGGAGCCTAGAGAACTGTGCTCATGTCATGAGAAGCCTCTTTTTTTGCTGTGAAAGTCAGGGACATCTGAGAGCACGTGAAAGCTCTCAGGCAGGGGGACATGTGTCCCTAGAGCTGTTGCGTCAGCAGGTTGGGGTTTAGGGTGGTCTTCAGGCCTGGAGCCTTGCGTGCCCTCAGGCAGCGTGCTTTCAAATGGAGAGTCTGAGGATGGGAATGGACTGCAGGCTGTGTCCTGGGGAATGGCCACATCATCCACTGACCAGCAGAGGCTGCCTTGTCTGGCAGTCAGTTATTCATCAGAAATGCACCAAAAAGTCCCCAGGGCCTCCCACTTGTGAGACACCACACTGGGGAAGGGGGCGATGCAAGTTCTAAATTTGCATGTGGCAGCTCCAGGCCTCACCCAGACAGGTGCCACTGTGAAGGTGGGATGGGCCCACAACCGCTTTCCTTATCTGATACCCATCCCATGGTCGTCTTTCCCCTTCCATGGCTCTGACTTTTTGGTCTTTGTAGCCAGTATCTAAGACGTTCTGTGAGGACATCCAGATGGCTGTAATGTGGGGCTGGCTTCCAGCTTGTTAGCAGTGTGGTGCGTTGGGATGCTTGGCCTGCTCACTCTCCCTCCCACGTAGAGGTGTGTGGTTGAGGCCCTTTGGAACGCCCTGCTGCCTTCCTGGCCAGCCATGTGGATGCCTCTGCCTCTGCCGGGGTCTGAGCTGCTGTCTGTCCGCACTGTCTTTAGCCACAGCCCTGCTTGAAGGCCTGAGGCTGAACACCCACCCAGGCTCCGTGAGTTTCAGTCAAGTCCGCCTTAGCTTCCTGGAGCTGCCGCAACAAAGCAGCACAAGGAGCTGTGCAGCCTGAAGCAGCAGGATTCACCGTGTGGGCTTTGGAGGCCGGAGCCTCAGATGGAGGCGTAGGGAAGGGCCCTCAGTTGCGGTTCCTACTCCCTGCCAGGGGCCTCGCCTGCCTCCCTGTGGTCAGCTTTCCTTTCTGTGGACTGCAGCTGCACTGGGTCAGGGCCCTCCCTGGGACCTCGTTTTAACTCTCCCTTCCGAGAGCCCCTTTGCTAAGGATGCGCTCAGAGGTGCCAGGGTCTTCAGCCCGTCGGGGAAGTTCAACCTGTGACGGCCAGAGGGGTGCTCCCTGCCCGCTGCACAAAGACCACGGATGGCAGTAAAGACGAAGTTTGGTAGATACGGGCCGGCCAGGCCTCGTGGGCGTTGGCGTCCACCCTCAGATCTTGTCCGAAGCTCCTGGGTTTGGGTGTTTCAAAAGCAGTTTTAGGGAAGGGGTGGGCGGCCAGGCGGCAGGTGCTGAGAGTCACAGGGTCGGAGCCGTCCTGCGAGCCGCTCCTGGGAGGTCCAGATGCAGCAGCGTGTGTCAGACAAGCAGACACCCTGGAAGGCGGCTCCGCCACGGCGGGTTCGCAGGAGGCGGGCCAGGCGCGCCTGCGGCCTCGGGGTGCTGGGGGCGCTCCTCAGCTTCACGAAGGCGTTGATTCCGGGGCGAGGCCTGTCCTGGAAGCCGGAGCCTAAATGTCTTCTGAAGTCAGCGCGGCCCGAAGCCCTGGAGTAGCCGGGCGGGCGCCACGGGGCGCGCTTGCGCAGCTCGCTGTTGGGGTTTTTCTCACTGATGGAATTTTGCAAAGTCGGCTGCAAACCTACGGCCCTGTCTCGAACTTGCCGTCTCCAAGCCGGTTCCGTAGAGGAGCGGATGTTCCGGAAGCCCTCGGCCTCCACGGGCCCGCGGGGAGCGGCGCGCCCGGCGCCTGGAGCCCACCGCGGTCCGCCGGCCGACAGGGGGCGCAGGAGCCTGGCCTCCCGGGGGCGGCCACGGCGGCCAACGCCCGGCCGGATGTCCCGCCCCGACGCGCCGGAAGGACTCGCGGGAGGCGGCTGCTGGGACTCGCGGGAGAGGCTGCCCGCGCTAGCAGTGTACCCGGGCCTCCGCGCTCGTGTCGCCGGCCCCGCCGACCCGCCTCTACAGACGGCTGGATGACGGGCGCTTACGCCCTGCAGACGGTGGACACCGAGCTGACCGCTGACGCGGTGGAGTGGTGCCCGCTGCAAGGCCTCAGGCACCTGCTGGCGTGCGGGACCTACCAGCTGCGGCGTGGGGACGAGCCCGCCGGCCCCCTGAGCACGGTGCGCACGCCGCGGCCTCGGGAGGGGAGGGCGGGCGGCCACGAGGTCGAGGCCGAAAGGCGCGCAGAATCGCCCGGGAGGCGAAGAGGGGATGCTGGCCCTTCGACCGGGACGTAGGTTAGACACAGTTTAAAATCTTTTTTTTTTTTTTTTTAATAAAAAAAAAAACAAAAAACTTTTTCTTTTTTGAGATGAGGTTTCACCATGTTGGCCAGGATGGTCTTGCTCTCTTGACCTCGTGATCCACCCACCTCGCCTCCCAAAGTGCTGGGATTACAGGCGTGAGCCACCGCGCCCAGCCCCCACAGTTTAGACTCTTAAAAAAAAAATTATTCTTTTTTTGAGACAAGATCTTGCTCTGTCACCCAGGCTGGAGTGCAGCCTCGGACTCCAGGGCTCAGGGGATCCTCCCACCTCAGCCCCCTGAGTAGCTGGAACCGCAGGCACGCGCCACCGCCCCCGGCCAACGTCACAATTTTGAGAGCAGAACGTCTTCTATATGCAGGTGTGGCTCAAGCTAATGGATGGAATGTACAGTAAAGAGAAAGTGGCAATTATACTTTAACTTCTGGAAGGTACCTATTAGGATGCAAATTCGGCGCTGGAACTGCAGGCCCACGTCAGGACTGTCCCAGGCAAACTGGGTTCTGTGGTTACCCTAGTCACAGCTAGGCCCTGTTGGCCAGTTTAGAAGGAGTCTTCGCTACTGGGTCCAGGAGTGTGCGTTCACCGACTCATTCATCATATGCAGGACAATAGACATTTCTCTAGCTCAGAATACCAGAGGCTCTCCTTCCAGGCAGAATTCCGCTCCATCAATCATCACAAACCTTTGAGTTCCTTGGGTCCCTTTTCCCATCGCTTGGGTTCCTTGGTGTTTTGGGGTAATCAGAGAATACCTCTGCCTTTTTTTGTAGGGTGGAATGGAAGTTGAGGAGCCTCAGATCCGTTTAGGTCGTCTTTTCCTGTACAGTTTCAATGAGAACAACTCTACTCACCCTCTGGTCGAGGTCCAAAGGAAAGATACTTCTGCAATCCTGGACATGAAATGGTACAACTGTGGTAATCCCACTTGGTGTAGAATTTGTCATGAGTAGCTAGTCAGTCATTTAATCAGGGGAGCCTGATAGCCTTCAAGGAGACAGGGATTGTATGTCAACTTTGGGTTCGTTTCATTGCTGTCCTGCCTCCCTCCCACTTGGGTAGTGCTTTATGTGGGGCTTATTTCTTTTGCCGTGTTCCAGTCAGGGAAGCGGTGGGAGTTTTCTGACTTCATAAGCCAGGATATCTTTTGTTTGAGAACACAGGTGTAGGCTCTAGCTCAGTTTTGGAGCTGAGATTTTTATTTTTTTACATTTAATTAATTAATTAATTTTTTTTTTTTTTTTGAGATGGAGACTTGCTCTGTCTCCAGGCTGGAGTGCAATGGCGCAGTCTTGGCTTGTTGCAAGTTCCGCCTCCTGGGTTCAAGCCCTTCTCCTGCCTCAGCGTCTCTCCAATAGCTGAGATTACAGGTGTCTGCCACCATGCCCAGCTAATTTTTGCTTAGTTTTTTTTGTTGTTGTTTGTTTTTGAGGAGTTTTGCTCTTGTTGCCCAGGCTACCATGCAATGGCATGATCTTGGCTCACTGCAGCCTCCACCCTCCAGGTTGAAGCGATTCTTCTGCCTCAGCCTCCTGAGTAGCTGAGATTACACGTGCCCACCACCACGCCTGCCTGATTTTGTATTTTTAGTAGAGATGAGGTTTCACCATGTTGATCAGACTGGTCTCAAACTTCTGACCTCAGGTAATCCACCTGCCTCAGCCTCCCAAAGTGCTGGGATTACAGGCTTGAACCACCGTGCCCAGCCTTATATCATATTCTTATTGTACCTTTTCTATGTTTAGATACAGAGCCATTTACCATTGTGTGACACTTGCCTGCAGTAACATGCTGTAAGGTTTGTGGCCTAGGAGCAGTGGCCCCCACCATTTAGTCAAGGTGTGTAGTAGGCTGTCCTGGCTGGGTTTGCGTGGAGTGCAGCCCCGTTGTTAAGTGAAGCATGACTGATTGCCGGATGCACGGTGTGCTCCTGTGCTCCGGGCACATCGGTGTGCTTACAGTGGGCCCTCTCCTCAGGTGCCACATCCCGGTAGCTGGACATGCCCTCTTGGGCTTGGCCGAAGCGAGTGGATCCATACAGCTGCTCCGCCTGGCAGAATCTGAGGTCAGTGACTTGCACTTGTTCTGTGGGGTAGCAGGGACCTGAATAGAGAGGGTTGGGTGGGGTGGCTGTGCTGATACAGACATTTTTCTAGAACAATCTTTTTTTAATAGTGAACCATACATAAACATTTTACGATAGCTTGGAGTCTATTTTTAAGTTGTATTGGGTTCTACATCCAACTCCAAGAGGAAGTCACCTCATGTGTCAGCAGCAGAAGGGCTGAAGTGACAGAATGTCCATTCACCTGTTAGTGGAAGTTCTCTAAGGAAAGCCTGGGCAAGCATTCTTGGGTCGATGCTGGGGCCGAGAAAAGCAGTGAGCATCCTGTGTAAAGATGGCGTTTCTCACTGATTATTAGGAAAGCATTTGAGTCCTGTGTGAATTTTTCTGGGTTTCTCACAGTGATCCTGAGCCATGCATTAGCAAAATGACTTCATCTGATAGCCATGGGAGAGGGGACCAGGGGATGTCACATAGTGGGGTAACCTGAAAGCCCAAGACCGTGCCATCCCTCTGATGCAGATGCTGCAGGTGGGGCTGGGCCACAGGTCAGACCAGCCCTGTGTTCATGGCAACCCAGGGCCTGTGTAGGAAGGGCCTTGCTCCAGGCAGCTCAGAGCAGTCGCCCTGCCTTAGAAAGGAGGGAAAGAGCGGCCACAGGAAAGCTGTGGGCCCAAGAGAGGAGGCGTGAACCCAGGCAGGCTTTGGTGCAGTAGCCTGCTGGGAGCAGGTTGTTTAGGAAATGAAATTTATGTAGCTCTGTGGAAAGAGCAACCACGCTGTCATGGCTACTTGCAGCTTCTGAAGTGGAAACCAGAGGAGTTTCCCTATTGTCTCGGGAGGCGAGTGTGCAGCGGCCCTGGAGGCCTGGAATGGGGAACTGTGCGTGCCACTGTGGTGTGGAGCCTGCACAAGCGTCTCATAGCATCTAGGAGCACAAGGATGGCAAATGGGCGTGAAAGGGTGGGAGACCGTGCCCCAGGATCAAGCCTGCGGGAAAGTCCTCCTCCAAGTGTGAGGAGTGTGGGCTCCAGTGTCCCCACATCTTCTTGGTGCCTGGCCCATGGCAGGGTTTCAGTGTTAGGTGGAAGTGTGAGTCAGGGACTGATGCACTTCATCCACATAGGGAGGAAATGAGGGAACCTTGATTTCCCTGCAGGAGGGGAAGAGTCTTTTGGGGGCTCCGGGGGGGCTACTTCCCTTTGACGGAGTTCCTCCTTCTCCAGTAGAAGAGTGGCCACATGCTGGAGCCATTGTCCAGCCTTGCCCTGGAGCAGCAGTGTCTGGCTTTGTCCCTAGATTGGTCCACTGGGAAAACTGGAAGGTAAGGGCCAGGCTTGGGCAGGGGCCATGAGTCTTTCTCTGAGAATCACTTCCACTTTTCACGCTAGAGGGCTCCAGCCACCTTCGACCAGCCGCGACTGTGCTCCCAAAACCTGACATGATCACTGCCAGTCCTAATCTAAAAAAAGCTCCCCCATTTTAGATATACAGCAATAGTATTTTTATCTAGAGAAGCCGATAAAGAGACTTTATCACAATCACTGCTAAGCTTGTCAAGACAAGCTTAGCAGTGGTTGTGATCTTTGCCAGCAAGTCTCTTAAGGGGCGTGCCTACACCCCAGGACTTGTTTGGGAATCGGAAGAGGCTGACGAATGACGTTCAGCTGGGCTTCTCCATGGGTTCACTGTGTCTAGAGCCGGGGACCAGCCCTTGAAGATCATCAGCAGTGACTCCACAGGGCAGCTGCACCTGGTGATGGTGAATGAGACGGGGCCCAGACTGCAGAAAGTGGCCTCATGGCAGGCACATCAGTTCGAGGCCTGGATTGCTGCTTTCAATTCCTGGCATACAGAAATTGTGTATTCAGGTCAGTATTCCTCCACTGGTCACCTCTCTGATGGAAGGCTTGCTGAGGGAGGGGTGCACGGATGGGGAGGCCTGTGCTGCACCTGTGATTCCAGTGGTGTTGGGGTCTTGAAGGCCTTTTATGGAAAGTGTACTTTTTTGTTTTTTTTTGAGAATGTACTTTCTGGGACAAAGGCTATGGTTAGTGCTCATCACTTAGCTGTTCTTTAGAGAGCAAAGTGTAGCTTGCCTCAGGCAGTACAGGGTCTTGGGTGGTGCTGGCCAGGGTGTTGGAGGAGCAGGCACGTGTGGGCAGAGCCGTCCTGCCTCCATGATGTGCTTGGTCTCAGGCCCTTCATGCTTTTACTGGAAGTCCAGTTTCTGTGCTTTTTGCCTGATATCTGTGGATACAATAGTGATTTCGCCGTGTTGGATTTCGGGTTTGTCTGCTCCCTTTTTGGATATAGTTTATCTTCCAGAAAAAAGGAAGCATGAGAGAAGTAAGATTCCTTTGCCGGTCTTGTGAATGGTTTGTATTTGAGGCATGCCGATGTAGGGGTGAGAAGTTAACATCCAGGAAGGAGGTGGCTTTGGTCAGCTTCCCTTTCCCAGGGAGAGAGAACCCATGGCAGGTGGAAGGGCCGGTCCCTGAGAGAAGACAGAAGAAGAGCTGCTGCATTTGCAAATAGCTGAAGAACAGATCTGACCCTTCCCTGCTGCTACCCATCCAGGCCACTATCTCGTCTGGTTTGTTACAGCAGAGCAGTAAGTGCAGTCCAGCCTCCACACAGTAGCCAGAGCGAGTGTTTTAAAAGCACACACACTGTGTCGCATCTCACTCATTGTTAGAACCCTTCACAGTTCCTGTTTCGTTTAGAATAAAATCCATAATACTGATGTGATTACCCAAGGCCTGTGGAGTCTGGTCCACACCTGCCTTTCCAGCCTCATTTTGGCTCCTCTGCTGTTACTCACCTTTTCCTGAAACAGTCCACATTCCCCTAGTCTCAGGGCTTTGTCACGGGTGTCTCCTTCATGGGTGGACTCTGCTTTTCCAGCATGCTCAGCTTGCAGTCTTGTCCTTCTACCTGGGCAGGCCTGGCCTCCGCGGCGGCTCTCGCACCGCCTCTGCTTGTCCAGGCACGAGGATGTGCCTGAGGCGGGGTTCTGACTTGTGTTGCTCCTTGCCACAGCCTTGAGCTGTCTGAGAGCCATAAAGATCTCATTTCTTGAGGTCTGTCCTTGGATTAATTCTTCTGCCTTGAGCTAATTCAGAGCAGAGATATGGTAGGGCAATTATTTAATAATTCTGGACTAATTCATTCTTTCAACAAATACTATGTGCCGAATCCTATTCTAGGTGATTAGAATATTTCAGCAAACAACATGGACAAAAGTCCTGCTTTCTTTTTTAAGTTCTATTTAAGTTTATTTTTATTTTTGTGATTGGATGGATGGATGGATGGTGGATTGTTGGGTGGATGTTGGCTGGGTGGATGGATGGTGGGTGGGTAGATGGATGGTGGGTAGATGGATGGATGGATTTTTGGGAGGTGG
>PVKP010035234.1:5270-23586 GCA_004027715.1 Plecturocebus donacophilus | reverse complement strand
ATTACAAGAGGGGCCTTTTTGTAAACCTTTTTAATGTCTAAGCACCAATTTATAAAACACTGCAGATGCACATAGAGATTATATCTAACAGATCTGTCCAGTTTGTGCATGAAATGGATTTGATAAAGTTTTTGCTATATTATTTTACTACATTTAGGGATTAATAAGTGATTTATATGTATGTTTTTCTGTAAATCTATTTTTTTGGTACAAGATGTTCTACAAGATATGAAGCTAAGGGAAGAAAACACCAAAGATATCTCTAGTTATGTTGAATGTAGGTAACGTGGTTTCAGTGGATCAGTAAGAAAAAAGCCATTTCAGTAAGGAATGAAATAAGTAATTATTTAAGAAAATGTTTCTTAATAATAAAAAAAGTATATATTTTTCTCTTCTGGTAAAATGAAGAGAAAAAGAATGAAAAATATGCATCATGTAACCCCACAAAATGATGCTTTGCAGAAAAACAATGCAATACAACACGGTGGCAGGCGGCAGTGGCGGGGGTGGGCAGGCGCATTATAAGGCATTAGGGGAGTCATTTCCCCTGTGCTGGCCAGTTTTGGTTAACACCTCTCAGACTGATATAGAAGTTAAAGAGATCTCACCTGGGAAAGCACTTCTGAGACCTTAGATGGGAAGGAAGGAAGAAGGATTTCCATGTAATTACTTTTCATTTTACACTGTGGATTATTATAATAATCGATATTGGATGAACTGAGTAAATATAAGTCCTTGTACTCTTCTGTAATGGAGTGATCATTTATTTGTGCATTGTCATAGGGTGGTTGTAACATAACGTCCCACAGAAGGGCAGGATCTCTGGCCTCAGGGCGCATGGGGACTCACCCTTCCTGAACGCTGGTACTTTTCTACCTCACGAATTTCCCACAACATTCCTGGGAGGTAGAGGATATAATCTCTACACCATCCTGTAGGTGAAGAAACAGTGGTGTTTGCAGGTTAAGTAACCTGGCTGGGGAGCGTTCTGCCACTAAGTGAAAAGGCAAAGACTAGCACCCTATGTGCCCCCACACAGACTGATGCTGAGCTGCACATCACGCCATAACCAAGAAAATCTTGCTTTCCTGCTGACCAGGGTCACTAGTGAAATCTGTATCTTCAGCTCTGAAGCCAGGCTGCCAGTTCTGTCTGTCTTCTGAAAGACAGTCTTGTCAGACCTAAATTTCCTCCTCTGTAGACAAGGGAGCATCTGGGCCAGTGCTTTAGAAACTGGAGTCCCCAGACAGTTCTTGTATCAGGAAGAATACGCACTCAGAGGGACGGGGTCATGCTGAGGATGAATACTTGAAGGAGCAGGCCCCAAACACATGCAGATCGGGGATGCATAGAGTCTTTAATAGAAATTACCAAATCACCTGGAAAGAGGTTGTACTAAATGACATCCCCACCACCAATAGGAAACAGGGTAGACTTCCCCACATGCCCACCCCACTGGAATCCCGAATGGTTTCTTTTTATACTTTGATGATATGACAGGTGGAAATTCTTTCCTTGTCATTATATTTAATTTGATGTTCAGATAACTTAAAAGCTTCTCTAGTATACAAAATGATCTGATAATCATCATTGGATAATATTTTTATTGCAAAATGGTCCATTTTCATATGTAGCATAAAAACAATGAGCAAGAGACACATGAGCCTGCAGGTTCTCCTAGAGCTACTGCTGGCATTATGGTTCCAAGGTGTATGTGTGTGGCTTCTGGGAGATCCTGATGGCAGTGTGTTTGCCTAGAAGATTAAGAACATCTCTCTGTGATACTAGTTGAATTGAATATTAGAGAGGAGCTGGAATCTTTTAAATGACACAAGAGCTGGACCACAACATGCTTCTGAGCAGGCTGTAATCCTGTCCCTGTGATGGAAAGCAAGTCTTTCTGTGACCTTACCTGCTCAAGTCAGGGTGGA
The DNA here is from genome assembly GCA_004027715.1 of Plecturocebus donacophilus. Taxonomy (NCBI): domain Eukaryota; kingdom Metazoa; phylum Chordata; class Mammalia; order Primates; family Pitheciidae; genus Plecturocebus; species Plecturocebus donacophilus. Next base: position 21,655 of record PVKP010035234.1, on the reverse strand, counting down.
TCCCTCCAGGACATAAGGTGTGGTAGTCGGCCTAAATCTGCTTCTGAACACTGAAGCTGAGTGCTCCCATCTTGCTGACATCAGTTGCAGAGACTAGAGAAGCTGCATCCTCTCAGACACCAAAACCACGGGTTCAGTCACCTGTGTGAGGAGCTCTGTGCTGGAAGATAAAATACATCTGTCCATCCATCCGTCTATCCATCCATTCCCATAGTTAACAAGCATTAAGGCCAAACTCTACACCATCCCTCTGGTTAAGTTTTAGGCTTCCCTGGAATTAGGAACAAGGAAGTAAGGGGGTTTGGTGAACTCTGTTTATAAAGTAAGAAGACATCACTCCTCCTTAATATTTCTATCCTAAGAGAGCCTCTTGTCATTAATAATTTTAAAACATAAAACACTGGACCCCTCTCTACATCCCTAGTTACTGTTCTATTTACATATATTCTCCTATTGCAACCAAAATTCTATGAAGAATTCTCAATACACAACTCACATCCCTCTGCACCTCTCTTCACCTCAGTCCTCATTCCTCATCTAATGGTGCTTTATTCCCACACCCCTCCACTGAAATGAAAACCATCAAAACTAAAAGCCACCTCTTTGTCCCATTTATAGATCGAGAGTGTTAAAATGAACATCTAAATGGAGACAAAGATTCCCCTCAACAACAAAATTCAATTGCTTTTGTATAGCAAAGATTACATTGCAATGCTATATTTACGTAAAAGCTAGAGCTGTAGAATAGCTTCCATAGAGTCAGTCAGATAATGTGAAGGCTGTGCTACAGGAACCGTGCCATCAACTGAAGTACAAAATTTCCACAACATATCCCATACTATTGCTTCAAATAAAAGGAATTTTGCAAATAGATTCACTGCATGTTGGCAATATTTTTATGATCGTTTCAATAAATTGTTTATTGTTTTATTTCTTTCTGAAGGAGTTACTAAGTATGCAATGTAATCACCTGAAATTAAAATGTTTCAAAATCTGTCATGGTTAAATATATTGCCTAAAAGCATTATCTTATTCTCTAATATGCCATAATTAGGTAATATAATAGTGGTGAAATATAATAGGAGAGAGAGAAAAAACTCTTACAGTCTCCTGATTAGGTCAAAATTATTTTACTGTACCATACAAATCATAATGCTGGAATTCCTTTTGGAATGTTTCCATTCAGTAAACTATCTCCGCTATATGATAAGTGTACATGACTCCATACTGATATAAATAAGTGTTTAAATTGAAAAAGAAATGGGTCAGAGAAGACAAATTGTCACAATCAAATAATTCCAAATAATATATGTGGCTACCCGTAGTTCATGAGGTGAAGTTTAATTCTGTCCTCTACCTCCTAAGAACAGGGCTGACTTAGTGACTTACTTCTAAAGAAAAGAGTATAGGAATACAAAATAGTTGCCACACACTGGCGAAATTTGGCAAACAGTACCTTAACCAAGTGATGAAAGTTAATATCACCATTGATATCATATGGGTATCATGTAAACCCATATACAATGTGATAAAAAGGGCAATTCATCTCTGTGGTATTCCTTCTGAAAACACATAACCCCATTCCAATAAAGAAAAAAGCACCAAGTTAAGCCGTACTCCTCATGACATCAGGCTTATGAAAATAGTCTGGCCATTTCTCAAATGGTTAACAGCGAGTTACCATATGACACAGCAATTCCACCCCGAGGTACATAGCGAAAAGAAATATGCCACATAAAAACTTCTACCTGAATATACACAGGATCATCATTCAAAATAGCCAAAGAATGGAAACCACCCAATTGCCCATCAATTGGTACATGCATAAAATGTGGCATATTCAGCAATACATATGAATAAAGTACTGATATATGCTGCAACACAGACTTTGAAAACATTATGTAAAGTGAAAGAAGCCAGATGCAAAACACTAAATATTGTTTGATTTCATTTGTATACAATGTCAAAAACAGGCAAGTCCACAGAGAAACAAAGCATATCTGTGATTGCCTAGGGCTAGGGGTGGGCACAGGGATTAACTGCATTCAAGCAAGATGGGTAATCTTAGGGTGATGAAAACGTCTAAAACTCAGTTATGAAGTTTTACCTACAGCAATCAGACAAGAGAATGAAATAAAGGGCATCCAAATTGGAAAATAAGAAGTCAAATTATCCTTGTTTGCAGATGACATGATCTTATATTTGGAAAAACCTAGAATCCATAAAAAAAAGATTAGAACTCACAAACAAATTCAGTAAAGTTGCAGGATACAAAATCAACCTACAGAAATCAGTATCATTTCTATATGGCAGCCAAAGTGAACAATCTAAAAAATAAATTAAAACCTAATCCCATTTACAATAGCCATAAATAAAATTAAATACACAGGAATTAACCAAAGAAGGGAAAGACCTCTATAATGAAAACTATAAAACACTGATGACAGAAATTGAAGATGACACCAGAAAATGGAAAAGTATTTCATGTTCATTGATTGGAAGAATCAATATTGTTAAAATGTCCATTCTACTCAAAGCAATTACAGATTTGATGCTATCCCTATCAAAATACCAATGACATTCATCACAGAAACAGAAAAGACAATCCTAAATTCACGTAGAATCACAAAAGACCCAGAATAGCCAAAGCTATCCTAAGCAAAAAGAACAAAACTGGAGAAATCACAATACCTGACTTCAAATTATACTATAGAGCTATATCACCAAAACAGCATGGTACTGGCATAAAAATAGACACGTAGGCCAATGGAACAGAATAGAGAACCCAAAAACAAATCCGCACACCTACAGTGAACTCATTTTCAACAAAGGTGCCAAGAGCATACATTGGGGAAAAGACAATCTCTTTAATAAGTGGTGCTGGGAAAACTGGAAATCCATATGCAGAAGAATGAAAATAGACCCCCTATTTCTTGTCATATTACAAAAATTAAATCAATATTGGTTAAAGGCTTAAATCTAAAACCTCAAACTATGAAACTACAAGACTTTGAGGAAATTCTCCAGCAGACTGGTCTGGACAAAGATTTCTAGAGCCATCAAGAAGAATGTGATTCAGTTATTTGCAAAAACATAGATGATACTGGAAGGCATTATGTTAAGTAAAATAAGCCAGGCACAGAAAGACAAACATTGCATGTTCTCACTTATTTGTGGGATCTAAAAATCACAACAATTGAACTCATGGACATGGAGAATAGAAGGATGGTTGCTAGAAGCTGGGAAGGGTTGTGGCGGGCTGGAGGGAAGGTGGGGATGGTTAATGATTACGAAACAATTAGAAAGAATGAATAAGACCTAGTACTTGGTAGCACAACAGGGTGACAATAGTCAATAAAAATTTAAGTGTGCATTTCAAAATAACTAAGAGTATAATTGAATTGTTTGTAACACAAAGGATAAATGCTTGAGGGGATGGATACCTAATTTTTAATGATGTGATTTGCCGAGACCAGCTTGGTTGTGGAGACCCCAAACCAGGCAGTGCTGAAAGAATTAAGAAACAGACAGAGAGATAGACAGCAAAAGGGTATAGGACAGACAGTGGGCCTCAGCATTCCCAGCTGAGAGCCTCAAACAAACTGACCCACACATTTATTAACAGCAAGCAAGTGATAATCATCATTTAACCAAGAGCATTCTTCGCAGGGAACAAAGCATTCTTTACTAGTGGCAAGAAACAGGCTCCGCCAGGCTTATCTACTGCAGCTGGAACATACTGTTAAGGCAAGTGTCACTCATTCTATTGTTTATGGTTCTTCCACCCTTGCAGGTTAGGTTTTTCTTTCCCTGGCTCCAGTAAATCAACAACCTCTAGCAATGTGCGTCACTGCCATCAGGAGGATGTCACAGTGCTATAGATATTCTGTTTATGGCCAGTTTCTTTAAGTCCTGTCTATGCCAGAGCTTAGGGAGTGCTCCCAACAGCGATTATTACACATTGCCTACCTGTACCAAAATATCTCATGTATCTCCCAAAATACATATGCCTATTATGTACCCACGAAAATTAAAAATAAAAAAATTTTAAAGCCCTCAATTATGAAGATCATTGCCCAACTCTATACATTTACTAAAAATCAAAAAATTCTATCTTCAAATGCATGCATTTTATTTCCCATAAATTATACTACAAGAAAGCTGTTAAAAAAATACGATATTGCCCTGTTCTTCTGTTGTACCATAGTCACCAAACTTGATAATACAAAGGCCGTGATGTACATGTTTTATATAAACGTGAATATATGTAAAATGGTAGCTAGCTGTATAGCAGCCCCGCTGACTCCTTGTCATGTGTTCTTCCAAGCATTTTCCCTCTTAACACCAGCCCACATGTTACTTTGGGTTTTACTTGTGTGTAAAATTTGATTCTCATCTGATCATTTCTACATGTTCCAACTGTGGCAGCGGCTGGAGAGTGGCTCCACAACAAAGTACAGGGCATTAAGTACTACTTTCTTTGCTCCCCTGTGTGTTTTCTTGCATGACTTCACTTAGAGAGTCTAAATAGCCTACCTTTATGGGTGTCAGTGTGGCAATATTTATCAAAAAGCTACATATGTACACACCGTTTGCACCAACAATTTCCCTGGCACAAGTTTATCTTCAGAATGTGGAGAAGGATAAGAATACGGTAATAAGAACTTCCATTCTGATAATTCCCTTCCTTTACTTCTGGGCCTTGTGAACCCTGAAAGAACCAGTCCCTCAAGATGAATCCTGGGTGTTTAACTGGGCCTAAATTCAAATTAGAGCCAAGTGGCTATTTGCTGACTAGAGGTCACACATGACTTCACGTACCCAGAAGACCTGCAAGTCTGCTTAACTTTGGGACTTTCATAGCTGCCTATTCCTGTTTATGCTGCTTGAACCAAACAATAAACTTTCACCTATGTCAACCATTCAGAACTAAGCAAGTTGGAATCCTTCATTTGCATAAGTTGACCTGAGTGGGAACCTGGGTGGGAACTTTATTCATAAAAGACAAACCTTCCCTTTGTCCTCTGGAACACACCTTCATTTTATACTGAAGGCTACATCTCCCTGATTTGCAAACTATTCACTGGAATAAAGTCTCTTTCCTCTAAATTCCTTTTCAGAGAACTTTTGTTCTCAGCCTGAATTTAGGAAGGGAGACCAAATGAGACGCAAAGCCATGAAGGAAAAGAAGGAAGCAGAGGAAAATGTGGTTGTCAGCACACACACAATCACACACACAATCACATGCACACACATTTGTACATAGACCAGGTTCTTTTTTTTATCACAATACTAGTATTCTTCTATGACAGTTTGGTGGGTTCCAAGAGGACACATTCAGCTCACCAGTGCAAACAGCCACAGGAACTGTACCCTTCAGCAGAGCACAGACTTTGAAAAGATGCCATCAACACAGTGTTGACAATAGGGAATATCAGAACGCTCTTAATAACGTGGAGTTCTGAAAATTACGTTAAATACACAGGATGAAATTCTAGGTAGGCAATAAAATGAGTTATAATGAAGACAATGATGAGAGATAATTTTTTGCCTATCAGATTAGCTACCATGTCCATTTTTCCAGTGTGTGTAGAAACAGGCACTATCATACCGTGATGTTAGTGCTACTGAACAATGGGCTTGCTCACCAATGCAGATGGAAGCCAATACTATGGCACTAGCTTTTGAAGAAAGAAAAAGCTTTATTGTAAGGTCGACCAGCAAGGAGACAGGACCAGCAACACTCTAATCTGTTTCCTCAAGCTGGGGTCTGGAGGCAGAGAGTAACTATGAGGGAGATAGGGAAATGCAATGAGGCATGATCTGATTGGGTCATGCAAAGAAGCGGTGCTGAGTCCTTGGCTTTTAAGTCTGTACTGGAAAAAAGACAGGGCATCCCTCACTTCTTATTTTGGTCCTCATTCCTCAGTCTGACTACTTAGGTTCCACATGTGGCTGACATTTTCTATTCTGGCCAGCTTCAGGTTCGTTAGTCAGGCATACTTGGTTCATTTGGGCATGCTCAGTTTACATGACCTGCAACCTAGGGATCCGTTGCAACTAAAAAACAACTCGTCATTTTATTACGAAGTCAAAGCATATTGAACTGGTTCTGTGGTTACATTAGGAATAGAAATTAGTAGTAGTATTCTGAACCATCATGTTAATATAAAATGTTCTAATTTCCAGGGTTTTGAAAGGACTCTTGAGGAACTTATAAAGAAATGTTTTATAAGATATTTGCATATATAAAAGCTCGGTGTTAAGTATACTATTGTCTGTAATAGAAACTATATTAAAAGGAATTAAATTTTCACCACTAGAGTACTGGGAAAATAAAGTTTAGGGCATAATATGATGAAACACCAACTCCATACAAAAAGTTGAAATTGAATTTGAAAGATGGTCATACTAAGGGAAAACACGGTTACAAAAGTCATAAGTAGTATGGCCGGGTGCAGTGGCTTACGTATGTAATCCAAGACTTTGGAAGACCGAGGTAGGCGGACCCCTTGAGCTCAGGAGTTTGAGACCAGCTTAGGTAACATGGTGAAATCCCGTCTCTGCAAAAAATACAAAAATTAGTCAGGGGTGGTGGCTCACATCTGTATTCCCAGCTACTTGGGAGGCTGTGGCTGGAGGATCACTGGAGTCCGGGAGGCAGAGGTTGCAGTGAGCTGTGATTGCACCACGCACTCCAGCCTGGGCGACAAGAGAAAAACCCCACAAAAGTCTTAATAGTCCTGTATCTATTTTTGCTTGTATAGGTCTATTGCCACATATCCATAGGTCTGAAAGCATAAAAATAAAAATGATTTTTTTATTCCTCTCAAATATAGCTTTCTCTTTATCATAGTAAAAGGCTAAACTTTGTGTTTGGCCATCACTATCCCTGAACACTGGATATACCTCTGTTTCCACCCAGAATCATAGAAAAGCTCTGTGGGGTGGGCTTGGGCCACAGCTCCTTCCTCCCACTTTCCTCCTCCCGGATGTTCAAGCTGCAGTTTAGGCTTCTGTCGCGAGGGGGCACCAACGTATCACCATTATCAGACTGCAAAGCAATACATACATTGAGCAAAAAGAAATACGATACCTCCCTTAAAACAGCTTGCGAACCTATGTACAGAATTATTCTGTCTGAAAAAAACTGACAGATGCAAAAGAAGACTAAATACATATACTCTGGGGCATCCATACGATGAAACACCAAGTAGCTCTGGCACACATTGCCAGTCACTGGCCAGCACAGGACAGCACAGGGGCAGGCGTCAGGTGACTGAGAGATGATGAGAAAGGTGGAACTGAGTCTGGGCAGCTGTATCCACAGTGTCCCTGACAGGGGATGACTGAGAGTGGGTAGGAGAGGGTCTGGGAAGCCTGTACAGGAGCAGGGTAATGGAGGGCGAACTCCCTGCTCTCTGGGAGGGAGGGACCCCTCTACAGTGTGGACACCTCTACCTACCCTCAGGAGGGAAAAGATAAATCAGTGAATGCGATGTAGATTTTTGGGTCACCATATGCAACTGTCTCTCTCTCTCTCTCTCTCTCTCTCTCTCTCTCTATATATATATATATATATATATATGATTTTTTGCACAAAGAATTCTGATCATGATAAACAAACCATTTTAAGTCCTTCGTTACTCTTCACAAAATGTACTCCTTTTTATTAAAAAAAAGAGAGAGAGCGAGACAGAGAGAGATGGATGCCATCTGGTGGCCAGAGCCAGTATTGAATCTCTGTCAGCCAAGGGTCTGGCTAAGAGGGGAAAGAGGGATGAAGTTTGGGAACTTGGCTCCAAGAAGGTATCAGCTGGAATTTTTCAGAATTATTCAGCTCGTGGTAGCTATCTCTCTGTATCCACCATTTTCTGGGATATCTAAAATTGATATTGGTTCCATCCCGTCTCAATTGAAGGTAAAGCTACATCTATGTTTATTTAGGTGATAGAGCAAGAGAAGATACACACACACACACACACACACACACACAGACATTATCAATTCCATTTTTATCTACTTTGTCTCAATATAAACTTGAATACAACGAATGTACTTTCAAGTTAATGAAATACATTACAATTATTTTTGCCAATCTACTCAAAAGTATTTATTGAAATGCTTTTTTCTCTAAATACAAAATTTCAAACAACGTATTAAAGTATACTTCTAAATTGAAATGAATCTTCATCTCTCACTGGCCCAAAGCCTACCCTCTGACCCAAAAGGTTCTGTTGTCAACAGAATGGTGCATACTCTCCAGATGTGTCCCTGTAGGTGAGGTGCGCACGAACATGTTCACCCACACACAATCTGTTCCAAAAGTGGAATCACAGTACTAATTTTTCTTTGCAACTTGTTTCTTCCACATAATATTCTTTTGAAGATTTATATTTGCATCTTATTAGTACTTTCAGTTTTACCATATTTTAACATGCTTATTGTTCACGTATATTTTAATGAGACTGTTCTGTTGAAATTAGTTGCCAGTCATGTTGTTACAGAATGTGGTTCACAAATCATGGATACTAACCCAGTATCTGAGATGTAGTTTGCAAATGTTTTCTCCCTTGTGTTAAAAAATGTTTAGCCCTATTTTTATTGAGAAAGTGTTTTAAATTTCAATAATGTGAAAAAAATATACAGGAGAATTTAAAAAGAAAAAATGTTGAACAACACCATGAGGAGCAGGTGCTATCAGCCTGCAGGGAGATTAGAACATTCAGAACCCTGGAGACATCAAGAGAAAATGATACAACTTTGGAGTATTCCAGAGTTAGCTGATGATCACAAGACAAGCAGGTTGTTTCCCTGACTTACATAAACTCCCCTAAAGACAGCACACTGATCTGAATAATGGTCAGAATGATGGGTATCTTGAATGGTTGTTAGGATTAAAGGAGATGAGATGTAAATTGCATTGGTTTACAGTAGTTCGGTGCATGTTACTTTCCTTCTCTCCAGCTCACCTGTCCCAAGGCCAACACCTGAGCTTCTGCCTGAGCCCACTCACTGCTTCAGGGATTAGTCAACTCATGTGGCCCTACAACCAGGTCTCTTAGCACAAAGCTCAGGATTTTACCTCTTCTATCTTCCTCATCACCCAGGGTGGTTGTGGAGTGAGGACCTGTGGAGCAACAATAGCATGGGAGTGGGATCTGATCATTTCTTAAGCCATGGAAGTCCATCTTCTAAAAGAGAAGCTGCTTAGGGTTCTGTAGGGAGAGTGAGGGATGGAACTTCATTCCAAACCTGCCACTTACCTGAAGAAGTGACTTAGGCTCTGTGAGCCTGAGCTTACTCATCTGTGAAATGGGACTGACGATACCATCCTTATGGAGCTGTCCTGAGGGGTAAATGAGAAAACTTGTGGAGAATACATAGCATGGAGTAAGACCTCAATTGCCCTTTAAGTGCTGAGACACAGAAGTGGGGGCTGGCTGAGCCTCAGGGCTAAGGCAGGCATTGTGCAAAGTCATTTTTCATTGTTTCTCTCCTAATGAGAACACAGACATCCATATAAGGAAGGTAAATCTCTCTCTGATATGTTTTGAATTCAAAGTTTTAGAGACAGAATGTTCTCTACATTGTTGGGTGTTTCCTGATCTCATAATATCTGGTCAGATTCATGCCTCTGAGCAGACCCCAATCCAGTTCCCAATGCTGGGAAGACAGGTGTGTCTTTGAACTTACCTGATGAGCTCTGTGATAGATCTCGTCAGGAATGCAAGGTTTGGTGTTTGCCTAGTGGCTGCTCCTGGATTACTTGGTATTTTAATATATTTATAGAAAAAGTCTGAACTCATCCTGCAGTCACCTGTGCAGTAGTCCTCAGATCATGCATAATCCAGCCACATCACACCAGGATTTCAGCCACCTGCTGCCTCTGTGAAGGAAAAAAATCCAAGAGGACTAGCATTTCTTTCATACAATGTCCATTCTTTCATTTACTAACAAGTAAATATATATTAAGCTCAAAACCCCTATTAGTTCATTGGAAGAGTCACATGTTCTCCAAAGTGGAAATAAGAATGTAAGAAGGGAAATAAATACATAGGCAACTTTGAGGGTTAACCCTAAGATAAGACAGCTTCTTCACATTAATTTGAAAACTTGTTCGAGTTTCATGGAATTGAAGATTTAAAAAAATCTCTCATTGAACCCTTCATTCCTATTCAGCCACAGAATCCTTCTCTCTATAAATATATCTGTCTGTATTTCTAGGTCTCTCTCTTTCCTTTCAAATTCAAAGTACCAAAAAGATTCTCTGCATTCCTTGTTAACATTCTTCACTTCCTATGGACTCCTTATACCATTACACAGTGATGTCTATTTCCAGGATTGCAACAAACATGATCTCACCAAGGTTAAAATCCACCTTTTGGTCACTAGGTCCTGTGTGTGTGTGTGTGTGTGTGTGTGTAAATATATTATGAGTATTACTTTTTAAAAGTTATCTCCTAAAACATGCATGCTTGCACAGACTGCTTCTTCCACCCATCAACGGAACTTGCACAGTTTTGCAGGCTCTGGACACAAATATAAGCTGTCTCACTCCCTAACTGTACAGTCTCAGGCAGAGTTCTTATTCTCTCCGTCATCAGGTTTTCATTAGCCACAGTTTCTACCTTGTAAGGGTGCTGTGAAAATTTAATGACCCAATACATAAATGCATATCGTATATACAAAATTTTAGTCATTTCTCTTTATATGTTTTATTGGCATTAGTATAACTGTAGTCATAAAAAACAGCATGTAGTCTAAAGTTTATTCACAAGGAATGCCATTTGTGGTATGTTGTTAGTGAGTGTATAAATTTCCTAGGGCTGCCATAACAAATTACATAAATTTATTATTTCAGAGTTCAAAAGCACAAAACCAAGGCCAAAAGTACAAAACCAAGGTCTAGACAGGGCCAACTCTCTCTGAAGACTCAGGGGAAATTCCTTCCTTTCCTCTTTCATCTTCTGGTGAGATCCTGTTTTGTAATTCTAATCTCTTCCTCCATCTTCACGTGACTTTTCTCCCTATCTGTGTCAAATTTTCCTCTCGTTTCTTTTATGATGATACTGGGAACTGGATGATCACATCTTTAGATCTTTAGCTTGATTATATTTGCACAGATCCTATTTCCAAACAAGGTATTGTGGGTGTTAGAATTAGGACACATTTTTGAGGAGGCACAATTCAACCCATTACAGTGAGACAGGCAAGTTACAAAACTAAATGTAAGATGAATTACCTTTTGTATGTAAATACATAAATGCGTGCATACTTACATGTATATGTTCCTGCAAAAGAAAACTTCTGGAAGAATATAATGTAGGTGAAATCATTACAAGGGCTTATCTTTGGGTGCTAGGATTTGGAGTATGATAATTTTTCCTTTTTTTTTTTTTTGAGATGAAGTTTCACTCTTGTTGCCCAGGCTGGAGTGCAATGGCATGATATTGGCTCACTGCAACCTCCCCTTCCTGAGATTACTTTTCGGATCCCACTCGGAAAGTGCTGGGATTACAGGCGCGACCTGAGGTCAGGAGTTCGAGACCAGCCTGACCAACATGGTGAAACTCTGTCTCTAATAAAAATACAAAAAAAATTAGCTGGCTACGGTGGCAGGCACCTGTAATCCCAGCTATTCAGGAGACTGAGGAAGGAGAATTGCTTGAACCCAGGAGGTGGAGGTTGCAGTGAGCCGAGATTGCGCCATTGCACTCCAGCCTGGGCAACAAGAGCAAAACTCCATTTCAAATAAATAAATAAATAAATAAAATTAAATGTCTGCCTACTTAACTGAGAAAAAAATGGGAAATGTTAATTTGTTTTATTGTGCTGCTGCACCCTAGTCTTATCGGATAAAAGGCAGCTGCTCATATTGGTTAGACGTAGGGGCTTGAGAGCCACACAGCCTATGTTCAAATCTAAGTCTCGACACTTGCTAGCCCTGCCTTCACTGTGCCTCAGTTCCCTTATGTTTAAAGACAGACAACAATAGCTCCTTTTTATAGATGATGCTGAAGATTAAATAAGTATAGATTTAGCTCTTAGAACAGTGTCAGGAACTGAGGATGTCACTAACAAATATTAACCTTTTAAAAAATCATTGTTAATATGTTGCCATTTTTATTACGTGAATTTTTATTGATTGGCATAGATTGCCATTCATATTATGATGTCTGTTAAAAAGAAAGCAATTTGCACAGCTCTAAGTAGGATATCATTTCACAGCATTCCTAAATATGCATGGTTATATTTGCATAATAGAATTGATGAAAACAATATATAGTCATGCACCACAAAACAACATTTCAGTTGATGAAGGACCACATATTCAACAGCAGTCCAGCAAGATTATAATGGAGCTGAAAAAATATTGTTGCCTAGTGACACGGCTGTTTTAACTGTTGTAGCTCAGCACATTCCTCATGTGTTTGTGGTGATACCTATGTAAACAAACCTACTGTGCTGCCAGTTGTATAAAAGTATAGCACATAAAACGGTGTACAGTATGTAATAATTGATGATAATAAATGACTATGTTGCTGGTTTATTTGTTTATTATACTACACATTTTATCACTACTTTAGAACATACTCTTCTACATATTAATAAAAGCTTAACTGTAAAACAGCCTCAGGCAGGTCTTTCAGGAGGTATTCCAGAAGAAGGCATTGCTATCACAGGAGATGACAGCCCCATATGTGTTACTTTGCCCTCAAAGACCTTCCAGTGAGACAAGATGTGGGGGCGGAAGATGGTGATATTGATGATCCTGACCCTGTATAAGCCTAGGCTCATGTGTGTGTTTGTGTCTTAGTTTCTAAAAAAAAAGTTTAAAAAGTTAAAAAAAATATAACAGCAAAAAGCATATAGAATAAAGGTATAAATAAAGAAAAAGTCCAGGCATGGTGGCTCATACCTGTAATCCCAGAACTTTGGGAGGTTGAGGTGGGAGGATCCATTGAGCCCAGGAATTTGAGACCAGCTTGGGCAATATAATGAGACCTAGTCCAAAAAAAAAAAAAACCAATTGAGCATGGTGGTGCGTGCCTGTAGTCCCAGATACATCTGAGGCTGAGGTGGGAGGATCGCTTGAGCCTGTGGGGTGGAGGCTGCTGTGAACCAAGATCAGGCCACTGCACTCCAGCCTGGGTGACAGAACAAGACACTGTCTCAAAAAAAAGAAGAAAGAAAATATTTTTTATAGCTCTAAAATGTGTTTGTACTTTAAGCAAAGTGTTATTATTACCAGAGTCGAAAAGGTAAAAAATTAAAAAATAAAAAATTATAAAGTAAAAGGGTTACAGTAAACTAATTTATTATTGAATTTATTGTAGCCTAAGTGTACAGTGTTTATAGAGTCTATAGGAGCATACAGTAATGTTCTAGACTTTCCCTTTCATTCACTACTCACTCACTCACCCAAAGCAACTTCCAGTCCTGCAAGCTCCATTCAAGGTAAGTCCCCTATATAGGTATGTCATGTTGTATCTTTCCTTTTCTTTCTTTCTTTTCTTTTCTCTTCTTTTTTTCTTTTCTTTTCTTTGAGACAGGGTCTCACTCTTTTGCCCATCCTGGAGTGCAATGGCACGATCTCGGCTCACTGCAGCCTCCGCCTCCCAGGCTCAAGTGATTCCCGTGCCTCAGACTCCCAAGTAGCTGGGATTACAGGCACCCGCCACCATGCCCAGCTAGTTTTTGTATTTTTAGTAGAGGCAGCATTTCACCGTGTTGGCCAGGCTGGTCTCGAACTCCTGGCCTCATGTGATCTGCCCACATCGGCCTCCAAAAGTGCTGGGATTACAGGTATGAGTCACTGTACCCAGCCCCATTTTGTATGTTTTATATCATAATTTTACTGTTCATTTTTATTGCTTAGATATGTTTAGATACATGAATACTGACCATTTTGTTATAATTGTCTACAGTATTCAGTACAGTAACATGCTGTACAGGTTTGTAGCCTAGGAGCAACAGGCTGTACCATCTAGCCTAGGTATATAGTAGGCTATGCCATCTAGGATTGTGTAACTGTACTGTATGATATTAGTACATTGAAACAACTTAACAGCACATTTCTCAAAATGTATCCCCATCATTAAGTGACACATGACTGTATATATATTCAACTGTTAACAGTGCTTCTCCATAAATAGTAGACTTTTAACACAGTTTTTAACATTTTTTTTTTTTTTTGCTTTCCTCAATTTTCCATTTTTATCTACAACAAAAGTGTTTTGGTTTTGGAAGTGAAAATAATAATCAGAAAAAAATAAATATCACTAGCCCTACCCAACAAGATGGCTCAGCATTGGAACAGGGAACACCTCTAAGCCAAGGGAATTAAGCAGTAGGTGGTCCCAGAACAAATCTATGAATCTATCCACATGATAGCCCCAGTTGGGCAGCTTCGGGAAATTACAGATGCCTAGGAGAAGGGTGAATATGTCTCTCAAATGAAGCTTATATTTAGCAGTCAGATAACATCTGCACTGCCCAGGATTTCAGTGAAGGTCACAAGATGAAAGTGGTTTCACAGCATGCTTCTCTCTGCACTCTCCCAAAGAAAGCCCCTTGAACTGATAGTAGGCTCCTCTGTTTATCCACCTAGTTAGCCAAGCAGTGACTGTCACAGGGGCAGGAAAGAGGAAGGTCTGCATGAAACCACCCAGGGTTCAGCATCACAGCTTCCAGAGAGGAAGGATCCTGACAGCTGGGTTTGGGGTAAAAGTTGAGTCTCAGTCTCACTCAGCAAAGAGCTGCAGGAGCAATCAGCAAATGTGAATTAAAACACTTTTGAAGTAACTTCCCTGTCCAATTAAAAATATTAGAAGAAAAGGAAGGAAAATACACACAGCCTCAACCATTATAACACAAAATCAGATCAAGTTCTAAATGGGATTCACCCCTAAGCCAATAAGGGATTTGGGTGGTAGACTGGGATATCTTCTTTTACCAGCATAGCCCAGATTAGGTTCTGGATTAGGCCTTGAAGGGTTACAGTGAGAATGAAAGACAGATAATTCGGCCTAGACAAATGGGAAGTTGTTTAATATCAGAATACACTGAGACATTGTTTTAGGCCAGTTAGCTCCAGAGAAACTCTAAGACTTTGAACGCGCTGGGAAAAAGCATTTGAAAATAGTATCTGCAGGTTGTTTGTGCTCCCTATAAGCATATAAACAGAGAAAATGGTTGTGTCTGTTTTAGTAAGTATGCAAGAGTACACATGACAAGGAGGCATATATGGCAGGTCCCAGTGTTGAGATGTGATTGTGTGTTTGTTCTCCTCACGTTTCTTCCTTTTTTCCATGAGGTAGCCAGGCATCTATAGAAAAAACCATGCTACAAAACAATATCGTCCTCACTTATAGATATATGCATATGTAATAAAAGTATAGGGCAATGTCATTAAAATTCAAAACACAAATTCTGCATAGTGGTTATTTCTGAGAAAGATGGAGGCTCGCAATCAGAGAAGTCTTCAAAGTGAGTTTCAACTGCATATGTAATATTACATATGTCAACATGCGTACAGAGAAGTCTCTTACATTCTATAATTTTTCTATTTCTGAAATATTTCATAACAGCTGCTTCAATGAACCTTACTAATGAACCTTGCCTCTGGCCTTCTAATTGAAACAAAATTAGTTACCAATAGACGTAGGTGAATGCTGTACTGCACATAGGCACATAACCCTAACTCTCATAAGCACTAAGAAAATTGTAACACTTTGAGTTGGTCTGGTGGAATTATCTCTAGCCTTCTCCCTGTATCCAGTTACAGTAATAAATTCCCTTCTTTCCTAGTTTGTTTGCTTCTTGTTATTGGGCCTCGAGAAAATGCAGCAGGACCTGGCCTGATTCCAGGAACAACAACAATAACAGTAAATGGCCTTAACTCACCTATTGAAGTATTTGCAAATTTCCTATTGAAGCAAAATCCAAAATTAAGCTTTTTCAGGAGATATACCTTAAACAAATGAATTCAGGTAGGTTAACAATTTAAAAATAAGTAAGTATATACCAAGCAATTGCCCATAACAAGAAAGCAGGAGTTATAATCTTGATATTTGAGAGAGTAGAATTGAGACCAAAATGGATTTAAAGAGATAAAAAGGCACTTTACAAGAGCTTCTGAAAGAAGCACTACACATGGACGGGAACAACCAGTATCAGCCACTCCAAAAACATACCAAAAGGTAAAGAGCATCACCATAATGAAGAATCTACATCATCTAATGGGCAAAACAGCCAGTTAGCATTACCAGAAGCTGTGATTTTCGTCTCTGATAAAACAGACTTTAAAACAACAAAGAACACAAGAAACAAAGAGGGACATTACATGGTGGTGAAAGGATCAATGCAACAAGAAGAGCTAA